>JAHBCN010009289.1:35565-58609 GCA_019359885.1 Listronotus oregonensis | reverse complement strand
GAGAAAGTTTAAAAACATAGTTTTAAGAAAAACGCGTATGAAGTTTTAATTATAATATCCAGACTTAACATTAATCTGCGATACCAAGACTGAAATAAACATCTACACCAATTTTTTCCCAAACTTGTTTATACTTATATAAGCATATATTTATATGGAGGGTTTCAGGTATCAAGCCGAAAAAACACAATAGGGTCAGCCTCTCAGCGCTCAGCTCAGCGCTCCGAACACCTGCTACTTCTAACTGCTGTAATTTTATAATGACTTCAAATTTTAAAAAAATCACTTTACCACCATATTCTAGACATATTAGAGAACCAATTTATGCAAAAAAAAAAGATTTTTTGAACCTATTTAACCAGAGAACCCCCGTAATTAAAAGAATGCTTTTTGGATCTTTTCTTGGAGATGAGAATGTGGGTAATTGCTTATAAGTCTTTTCCAAAGGCACATGAAGTTCATTCGATATGCTTTTTATTAATGTCTGACGATAATTTTGTATATGTTTACCCAGTCAGCTGCGGTCCTGACATGGATAAAGAGAACACCACCATCACCTTCCAGAGTTCTAGTGTGGTACAGGAATAATGGCCCCTAAACAAGGGGCAATGAAAAAGCAGATAAACCAGCAAAAGCAGGTTCATCTAGAGATATTCAAAGCCAGTTTTCAGACTACCACAACAGACGATGAAAACAACAATAAAGTGATGGCCCAAAAACAACATTTGGAGCATTGGCATGAGTCACTAGGTCAAAAACATGCGAAGGCAACGATTGACTACTTTTCCAAGAATTATACAGTTGAAGTCCTTCTTCTGGGAGCACTCAGTTAAGATAAGTAGCAGGACTTCTGGCAGGGATCTGTCATCTAAGAAAACACTTGTAGAAGATGGAAATAGATAGGGGTTCCACAATATGAAGCTTGCGGGGGAGAAGCGGAAATAAAAAGAGCGGAATTCCACTTCTGGAATCTTCCAGAACTGATAAAAAAGGCAGATTTCTATAAAACCTCGGTTAAATCAACAAACCAACCAACCCCACCATCCTTTGAATAACTGGTTTTACCTTATGACTTAAGTATTTTCGTATAGTCCCTTAAAGAAATTGCTTACTTTTCAAAAATTTCAGCGACAGCGAACTTTATTATGTATTTATTGCAGAGAAAAACCTTCTTAAACCTAAAAAACCGACCATATCTGGCAACAAGCACTGCTTCCTCATTTCTCCGGCTCACGGAAGGACCGGCAAAACGCGCATATTGCCGGCAACGTCGTGTTCTAAAAGCCGACTCGATTTTGTTTCTCAGTGCTACGATAATCGACCATTCGCCGGTACATCGCGCCGTGCCGTGAGCGGACTTCTCTTGTTTTGTGCGTGTGGCAATTGTTTTTCCCCGTCTCGGCCCGCTGGATTTAGGGTTTTCTGAGGTTTTTAAGCGGTGACAGTAGCGTTTTGGGCCTCTGGGGGACTGAAACACCAAGGTAGGGTAGACCTTTTTGTTTAGTTGGGTGGATATTGCGTTTTTGGTCTTACGGCAGGCTGCTAAACATGGATGTTTTGAGATTGAGGGGCCGAAAAATGTTTATGTTTTCTAATGTTTAGGAGGCATGTTCTAGAGCCTGAGAAGGTTGTCATGGTTTTATTTTAGAGGAAGCTTTGAGAGAATTCTTTTAAATATATAACTTACTACAGTTATATAAATACACATGTTATCTGCTGATCAAAATAATAATAATAATAATAATAGTATGATTAAATAGTTACTGAGCTATACAGGTTTACCCAATGGAGATAAGACATGCAGTTTTTTTGGATTCATCTGTATTTTTATAATAAAAAAGTAAAAATTATCTTATATACCTATGTGATTTTCGATTTCTCGAATATTTTTTGATCTAAAATGATTTATTTTCAAATAAATCAGGAATAGATTAATTTTCTGTACCATTAACACCTGACATATCGATACGTATACCTGTTCACCCTTTGTTGGTACTGTCCTTCAGACAACTCAAATTAATCAGACATATATAAGATATCTAGTGATCCCTTTTAAATTATAGTTTTTCTTATGTCGTTTCTGTTTTGTATGTATAAGTTTAGGAATATGAGAAATATTCGCAAAAAAGACACAATTTGTTAGTAATTCGTAAAAAATATAAAGAACTAAAACTTGATTCGTTAGTTGTCTGAATGATACTCTCGCCAAATGGTGAAAAGGTATCAGTATCAATCTGTCAGGTGTTAATGGCACGATAGACAAAAATTTTATTGATTTAAAGAAACCAAAATAGAGTTTTTTAAATTAAAAATACAGGTACTAAATTTTCAGGAATTTATGATGATGATAAATCGAATTTGAAAGAACATATAAAAAAATATGTAGTAAACTTGCGTCTATGCTATTAGAGTACTCATAATTAGAAAAGTTTTCTTTTTGAAATTTATTTATTTTGCTTTAATTGAATTGATTATAAGAAGATGGCATTTGTTTTTGGGGAAACTTTAATCAGTATTTATTATTTATATGTCAGTGTTTTTATTGCAAAAGAGAGCAATTTGATATACTTGTAAAGCTATGTCCAAAGACGCATGTAAACCATTGTTAATATCAAATAAATTTTTGCACTGATTTTTTTTTGAGAACAGTATCTTTAATATGCACAAAATATTGGTTTAAGAATACTTAGAATTCCTTGCACTATACTAGACAACATTCTCAACCTTATCTTCCAAATCCATGTTTTGTTTTAATAAACAAATTTTTAATTTATGACTCAATTTTTTAAAATTATTTATCATGTAGTGTCTGAATACTTCAAAGATAATTTAGAATAGATTTATTGCATAGCACCATTATATTGTTTTTTTTTCTACAATATCATATAATTTATTATTATTCTTTGCTATAATCATAGTTTGTTTTTTCTTGCCTTGTCGAAAAGATGTATGATTTTATATCAAAATAAATCATAAAGATCCGACATGGCGTACACCATGGCTCCGACCCCATAGGGCGTCATGCGGAAGGCCATTCGTATCGAAGTCCACTCCTCGCGTCCGCTTGGTCAATGATCTTCAGCCAAATTCATTTGCCTCAGTAAACGAAAGGACCAACAGATTTCTGCATTTTCATCACCAGTTGTTCAGGTGAATGTTGACATGCGGGAATACACTTCAGTTCTCCCAACACATTTTCCTTCATGCTCCCAAAATGCGACAATCAGGACAACCAATCGCACGTTATACTCCGGATAGTGCCTCCGAAGTTCGCCAAGAAGATCTTAATATTTGGCTCGTTTCTCCCGTTCCTTTATATCGATGATAGTTTCTGTTGGGGCGGAAAACTGAATTACATACTTAGAGTTATTTCTTATATCGAAGAGAACGATATCAGGTTTATTGGCGCGAATTTGATGAGTAGTTGGGAATGCAAAATTCCAATATATGCGACAGTCGTCATTTTCCACTACTGCCTCGAGCAAATGGCAGAATTGCTTGTTTCATCGATGCCAAATAATGTCTGAGGTGATAATAAAGTACCCGAAGCGCATCGTTATGTCGGTGGATGTAACCACTAACAGCAAGCACTGGACAAGCTGACATTAAGTGGATAAGTGTTTCGGGTTGCTGTCGACAGACTCGACAAGCAGTATCAAGAATGTTAGGAAACTGACTTCGGTATACCAATGTGTTTATCACCCCATTCTGGGATGCTAGTAGGAAACCCTCGGTCTTAGACTTGAGCTCAGCAGATTTTAAAAACCCAAACGTGAGGTTACGAGATAGATTAAGCCTTTCTATGTTTTGGTAAAATACTCCGTGTTGTAGCTTATTAATGTGATCTTCTAAAAGCATCTGCTGTTCTGCTCTTTTAACTTCAGTTCTTACGGCTTTAGACTTAAGTCTTATAAGTGATTGGTCGTCGTTTGGATCTATTGCAAATCTGAGACCGCATTTCTCCGCTGCTCACTTAGCTGCCTTAAATAGAAATGCTTCAACATTAGCTATTTCGTGTGCTTTTACTAGTTCCATCAGTGGATCAGTACTATTGGCAACTTGATAAGCAAGACTCAAAACCAGTCGATCGTGAACACTCCAAGCTTAAAAGGCCACGACCTCCCTGGTGACGTGGGAGGTAAATACGGGATGTTGATGAGCGCGTATGGATGCTACGGTAAAGATGCATAATTTTTCGTGTGCTGATGTCCAGCTCGCGCAGTTACTCTTACGCCCACTTAACCACTTCAAAAGAGTAAAGCAATGCAGGAACTGCTAGCATTTTAGTAGCAGGAACCTCATTTATTCCAGATAATTCGGATTCTCAAATTCTTCGTAAACGTCGCCTATAATTGCTTCTAAGCTCGGTCTTCACGGCTCTAACATCTTAAGTCCGGTTTTGGTTGATTCCTAAATATCGATAATATTATTATTACTATCAATATTACCATTATCATCATTCTAGATCAAAAGATATACGAAGAATCGCATAATAATATAAGAAATGGGGCATTTCATTTAAAAAAAAATATTAAAGTTTCCATTAGCAATTTAATTTAATGTCCGATAGTTGTTTTTCAATCACTATATTTGAATTAAGCGGTAAAAAATTATATAAGAATAGCTATTTTAGCTTTTTAATAAAAGTACAGATAAAGTCAAACAGCTGCCTGTCCAGTCATTGGTGACAATCCTGTACGTACAGGAGTAAATTGTTTAAGGCCAAACAATAATTACGGGCTAGTGAATTGACAAAAGTTATAACAATTGCCAAAGTATCGTGTAATTATAATATATAATTCTCTTTGATATCCTACTGAGACCATATATTTATTTCTTGGCTAAAACGACAGGTTTGATACTGTCTGCTATTGACAGGTCTTTCAAAAGGGGGAAAACCTATCGAGGGTGATTACACGATACACAAGCAAAAATACTTACAGAAATGTTTTGTCTGTGGTTGTTTCAAACTTCGATGTCCTCACAGCATTCAACAATAGTTTCATTTCCAAAATCTTTCTTTGGAAGTATAAAAATGTATGTTTAAACCATTTGTGTCTCCCTACCCTTCAAAAGTGGGAAGCTTTTTGTGGTGTATTAAAAAAAAATGCAAAAAGCGTCTGATTTTTTAATACATTTAATAAAAATGTTTTTGAATTCATTTTTAGTAACAACAAAATTATTTTAATTTTCCTTTGTTTAAATTAAATTATATTGTATATCTTAATTGCGCACTACAAACTGTAAACGTAAACAAGACAAATCTTATTAAACAAATATTATTATTGACTTAACCTAACAGGATTGAAGCAGCTTTCAATATTCAAGGTATCGATTTTCCTGCTAGAGTTTCCACGTGGACAATTTCAATTTGAATATATTAGAGAGCAGCGAAATCCTATTGAAAAGGATGGTGTTTCCTTCGTTTTTCATGAGACCTGAAATATTTTATGATATCTTGATTGGCATTCAGCAAACAGAAAGTTTAAATTGCGTTGTGAATTAAAAAATATGGAAAAATTTAAAAAAGGGAGAAAACAAAATGGTCGACATACTAATTTGAAAGAGGTATAACTCGACAAATGTTTAGATGAATTGGTGGTGAATAGAGTTCAGAATATGTCCAGTAATGTCAAGAATTAAAAAATAAATTAATTTTAAAAAAAACATTTTAGAAAACAAACTTTAAAACCCAACCATTAATTTATTACAATACACATTTTATATGGTACAAAGGCTTGTCGAACATGCTTTAAAATAGAGTTAATTTTTTATTGATACTCCACAAAAAACTTTAAAATAACACTGTATAAACCCCTTCCCGGCTTCGGCTTGTAAGCTAGCGATTTGTCTTCTTTAGTTTTTCTTTGGCTGCTCTTCTGGTCTTGACATCTTTCTTTCATCGTTGACACTAATTTTCTTTACTCTAATCCCTATGAGGGGGGATGTAAAAACGTAGCAACCAAAAAAAAAAAAAAAAAAAAAATATATATATATATATATATATATATATATATATATATATATATATATATATATATATATATATATATATATATATATATATATATATATATATATATATATATAAATATATATATATATATATATATATATATATATATATATATATATATATATATATATATATATATATATATATATATATATATATATATATATATATGTCCGATAGTTGTTTTTAATATATATTTGAATTAAGCGGTAAATTATATAAGAATAGCTATTTAGCTTTTAATAAAAGTACAGATAAAGTCAAACAGCTGCCTGTCAGTATTTGACAATTTACGTACAGGGTAAATTGTTTAGGCCAAACAATAATTACGGGCTAGTGAATTACAAAAGTTATAACAATTGCATTGGTATTATAATAATTTTGATATCCTACTGAACCATATATTTATTTCTTAAAACGATATTTGATACTGTCTGCTATTGACAGTCTTTCAAAAGGGGAAAACTATCGAGGTGATTCCGATAAAGCAAAATACTTAAGAAATGTTTTGTCTGTGGTTGTTTCAAACTTCGATGTCTACACATTCACAATAGTTTCATTTCAAAATCTTTCTTTGAAGTATAAAAATTATTTTAAACCATTTGTGTCTCCCTCCCTTCAAAAGTGGGAAGCTTTTGTGGTGTATTAAAAAAATGCAAAAGCGTTGATTTTTTAATACATTTAATAAAAATGTTTTTGAATTCATTTTTAGTAACAACAAAATTATTTTTATTTTCCTTTGTTTAAATTAAATTATATTGTATATCTTAATTGCGCACTACAAACTGTAAACGTAAACAAGACAAATCTTATTAAACAAATATTATTATTGACTTAACCTAACAGGATTGAAGCAGCTTTCAATATTCAAGGTATCGATTTTCCTGCTAGAGTTTCCACGTGGACAGTTTCAATTTGAATATATTAGAGAGAAGCGAAATCCTATTGAAAAGGATGGTGTTTCCTTCGTTTTCACGAGACGTGAAATATTTTATGATATCTTGATTGGCATTCAGCAAACAAAAAGTTATAATCAGACGATATTTGTTGTATATAAAAAATTGTCGTTGACATAAGTATTAAAAAACTATGGAGAAAATAACAAAATGGTCGACATACTAATTTGAAAGAGGTATAACTCGACAAATGTTAGGGATGAATTGGTGGTGAATAGAGTTCAGAATATGTCCAGTAATGTCAAGAATTAAAAAATAAATTAATATTAAAAAACATTTTAGAAAACAAACTTTAAAATCAAACCATTAATTTATTACAATACACAGTTTATATGGTACAAAGGCTTGTCGAGCATGCTTTATAATAGAGTTAATTTTTTATTGATACTCCACTAAAACTTTAAAATAACACTGTATAAATCCACTTCGGCATCGGACTTGTAAGCTAGCGATTTGTCTTCTTTAGTTTTTCTTTGGCTGCTCTTCTGGTCTTGACATCTTTCTTTCATCGTTGCACACTAATTTTCTTTCACTCTAATCCCTATGGGGATATAAAAATTTAACAACGGTATAAAAACGTTTCTGACTTTTTTTTTTTTGATAACACATAATTATGGATGTTAGTATTTTAAACACAAAATGGCGTGAAGATTTAAGCTCAGTGTGTCCCGCTTTATGAATACACCCTGATATTCAGTTATTAATTATGCGATTTTTAAATTTTTATGGTAATTGTATGTTTTTATTTTAATGGCTTTATTTTGGGGCTTATTTTAAATATCAGCATCCCCAAAAACCCCTTAATTCATATTTTTAAAATTTTAAGAGCCGATTTTAGCAGAAAAAAATATTTATTTATTTTGTAATTTTTTAATAAATCCTTTATTTAAAACTACTATATCAAAATTACAAATTACATTATTTCATATCTTTGTATTTTCAACATAACTACCTTCAAAAACCAGACATATTTTTAAAGTTTGGGAAGCAATTTCTTGACTAACCAAAACAATTTTCTTTCCTGTAGTTTTCTGTCAGGAAATTACTCCCCCAACTTTCAGAAAAGTGAATGTACGTTTAGGAAGAATTGTTGAAAAGTGCATTGTTTTAGAAGGTAGTTAT
Source organism: Listronotus oregonensis (assembly GCA_019359885.1). Lineage (NCBI taxonomy): Eukaryota > Metazoa > Arthropoda > Insecta > Coleoptera > Curculionidae > Listronotus > Listronotus oregonensis. Next base: position 50,515 of record JAHBCN010009289.1, on the reverse strand, counting down.
GTTACAAATACAGAAATCTTAAATAATGTTATTTGTAATTTTGATACACTAGTTTTTAATAAAGGATTTATTAAAAGTGACAAAATAAAAAAAATATATATATATATATATATATATATATATATATATATATATATATATATATATATATATATATATATATTTATATATATATATATATATATATATATATATATATATATATATATATATATATATATATATATATTATATATATATATATATATATATATATATATAACATGCCTAAAGGAAGCTTTTAATTTCTTAGGTTGTAGTAGCTTAATAAAACGAAAATTTTTAAAAATAAAAAAGATTATACAGCATCTTAATGTTTAAAATTAATTATAGGTTAAAATTTTTTTTGGTCACAAAAAATTATTCTTTTCCTTGTAATCTTTAAAAACATCATGTGCCCAAATAAAAAAATGCTATTGTTTGGCACTTTTTATAAGTATAATTTTATTTTAATAATTTTTTATAACTTTTTAGTTTTTATTAGCTTGAAATTTCTAAAACACCTTAAAATTTTTTTGCAACCAGACATTTTAGTTTTGAATTAATTTTAAAAACTAATGGGTCGCCTCAAGATGATAAGTAAATCTTTTTTTTTTCAAAAATTTTTAGTTCCAATAAGCTACAAACTCCACCCACAAGCTAAGATTTTTTTTAAATTTTACTTTTATATTATAATATTTATATATATAATATATATATATATATATATATATATATATATATATATATATATATATATATATATATATATAAAAATATATATATATATATATATATATATATATATATATATATATATATATATATATATATATAATATATAATATAGGGTATCCCTTTATTCCTTTAAATATTCAAATTGGAAAAAAAGTTTTATACAAAAATATTTTAGTTTTGCTGCTCTATATTTTGCGGACAACGTTATATATACAGGTTTATCAAAAAGCCTGTACAAGGACAAAGTTTTTTTTTTTAAATGACTCCTATATTTTTTGTTACATTTTTGGTTTCTACTAAATTTAGATATTTTTATTCAGCATATCATATCCCTATATTTAACTGTTACGAGATTTTCCCATTTTAATACAAATTTAAAGGAAAAAGTTTTTTAATGTATTTTTTCTATGGTTTCAACTTTTTGATTTCATATAACAATTACATAGGATTTAAAATGTCTAATGAAGTTTTATTAATTAAAAAAAAATTTTTTAATCGTTTTTCTGTTGAGTTTTATATTTTACTATCAAGTGATACTATTTACTTATTAATTATTATATGGTTTTTTCATTATAAAAATAAAACCAAAAAATCGAAGATAGCGAAGCTTTTATTTTTAAATTTGTATTTAAATGAGAATTCTAGAAACAATAATATAGGTTTTATGATAATGAATTAAAAAATTTTCTAGAATTTTATTTTTGAAAAAAAAAATGAAACAAAAAAATAGGGGGATATTTAAAAAAAATTAACTTTGTCCTTGTACAACTTTTGAAAACCCCCTGTTATATAAATTGTCCCAAAATATAGACAGCAAAAACTAAAATAAAAAACTTTTTTTTAATTTAATTTTAAAAATAAACCCACTTAAATTATTATATATATATATATATATATATATATATATATATATATATATATATATATATATATATATATATATATATATATATATATATATATACATATTTTTAAAATAACTTTATTTCATTATTATTTCCCCAACCAGCGCCCATGAGCCCAATGTCAATATTGATTTTTGGATACTGGATATAAAAAGGCGATTGTTAAAAAAAGTTTTTAATAGTTTTAAGAATATTTTTTTCATACGTGTCCAACTTTTTGGCAGTCACTGTATACCATTTACACGGATCACATGTCTCCATTGAAACAAGCCCGACAAAAATTTTAATAATCCGTCACAGTCAGCGGCAAGTTTTAATTGTTCACATCCTAAGAACACAACTTTGGCGTGGAAGATTTTACACGGTTCTATAAGCACCAAAAATACTCCCAAGAAACGTTAAGTTTCGATCTTGATACTCTTAAATGTTGCATTGTTTTGATTTGATGCGTTCCAGAATCCACAAAAAATTGTAATTTATGCAATAAGTACAGTGTCAAATCTTGGGCAAAAAATTTGTCAAATTTTGACTTTTCTCTCTCTTTTTTTCCTTGTTTTAATTTTAATTACTATAAATAAAGCAAAAGGTAAAAGAAAATATTTATATATTACAAAAACTAACAAATTAATTAATTAATTAACAATTTAATAAATTTAAACAAACTTTTAAATCCTTCCAAACAAATTTAGTATTTTATTGCGTTTTTTTATAATACAGAGTTTAGCCTTCCAGGCATCGAATGGACCGTACTCCAGATTTTCTCGTAACTCATTCCACACTTTTAAAATTTTTTCCTTAAGTTCGTTTACATTTTGCGGCCTAAACTCATTTTTCCTATTTATTTTTTTTAACTAATAAGCCCCAAACATTTTCAATAACTTTTAAAAACAGACTTCCTGCGGGCCACGGTAAAACCCTGATTTGCTGCTCTTCTATCCATTCATCGACTTGCGAGCCGTATGAACGGGACACTTATCTTGCTGAAAGATGAAGTTTCTGTCCGGAAAACATCGATTAGGACAAAGAAGAAAAAAAAAAATTAAAATTTTTATTTTAAATTTTAAAATTATATATACCCGCATTAAACCTTCTTTCGATAAAATAACATACAGCAAGTCCTTGTGCACTCAGCCACCCCCAAACATTTACCGAAAATCACCCACCACTTCTGTCCTTTTGGGTATATTTTTCATCAAATCGTGTTCCTAGAGGCCCTTGTATCCATTGTACCTTACCGAACCTTTTCATGGTGAATATTATATTTGCCCAAAAATTGGAGGTTCCAAGTAAATTGTAGAGCAAATCCCAAAGCGTTGTTCTTTATTTGCATTTTTAAAAACGGTTTTAAGGGGTGCCGGGGGGCAGCGCAATTGGGTATTTGCCTTATTCTTCGTCTTTCCTTCTAACCGATGCTGGGAAATTGCTTTCCGTTTTTTCTGTAACTACAGATTTAAATGGTTGTTTTTCAAAAAATTAACTAATTATTGTCTTGTTCCTGATTCATAGTTTAGGCGACGACTTTCAGCTCTTCTTTAAAGGGGTCTGTTCCTGCCATTTTTTTTCCCCAAAATGAATAGTACTCTTTGGGATGTTTAGCTCTTCGGCCACATCCCCTTCTGGCCAACCTCTTTGCTAAAAATTAGGAATAATTAATACTTTTTGATCCAAATTTAAGTTTGGCGTTTAAAAAAATATTTTTAGACACTGATAACGGACACCTGCTTCTTTATTAGGTTTTTCAACAGGTATTTATATTCAGTAGAAGGTGACATATGCCTATTTTACGAAAGGGAAAAAGAATTATCCAAGATTTAATGGCATGGAACTTTAGCGGCGGACAAAGAAGCAGTACCCACTGCAGAGCTGGGATGTATCCTTCAAAAAAGGAATCAATTTACGGATCCGGATCGTAGTATGGGAATCGAATCACCAATACGAATCACAATTTCTCAAAAAAAAGGAATTGTTTTGTCGGGGCTATATAATCTAAGCCATTTTTGCTTGAGGTACCATTAAAGGATTATTAAAAAGGTTGTCATATTAAAATTCGCCTCAATATTGTTCACCTAAGTCTATTGAACTTTTTTAAAAAATTCTAAAAAAGTCACTAGTATTTAAATCTGGAGAATGTAGTGGCCAATTTACTGGTATTTTAGTATTTTCGCGTTTCCAAGTAGTCTAGAACGCAGCTCATTTATTGTTTCATCGATTATATCAAAAGCTCGAATTTATTCTGAAAGTCCTGATTCAAAACGGTTTTGTTAAGATGTATTTTTAGGCTCTTGAATGAAAATACCTTCCGATAATGGTCTAGATTAATCGCGGACACGGAATGAAATGTTTTTCTATCTTTCTTTGTTATTTATAGAACAAGCGGTAAATTTTTGATGGGATTGGAAAGCTGGTAGAGTAAAGACGGTGTAAATGTCTCTATAACTGTGGTATTTTGAATTTAAGTATATCACTTGATCGATCTTGAAGTAAGAGAGATGTTATGTTGGAAAAATGGTGATGTGGTGAGAAAAAAAAACAATGTAACCGTGGTTCCCAAGGGGTGGTCTGCGGGCCACAAGGGGTCCGTAAAAACCCATAAAATGGTCCGATACAATGAAAAACGGACAATCCAAAGGTGTATCCGAAAAAAACAGAAATGCACTTAATATCCTCTTATGATACTTCGTGATTTTTTATAAACCTCCTTTCACTTCAATTTGAGCTTTACGTACATATTAGACAATCTTTAATTTTTATAGGGGAAAAATTAATGATATGAATGTGGGTAATGGACGACGCTCAGGGTAACTCTTCTGTTGGTACTAGGACCACAGCCCTACTACTACAAGCCGTGAACAACCACTTGGCAACGCCGAAACCCGGCAAGAGTTTCAGATGGGTTTTCCCCTCGAGCGCGATGAGCGTAATCCGGGTATCGAGGCGCATATTTTTAAACATTTAAGGCTCAATTAAAGATCGCGTAAATAGTATTGATATTTCCATTAAAAAATTAAATATATAATAATTGAAAAAAAATATATTTATATAATATTTAAACTCTAAAACAAATTAATTTATGTGCATAGGTCAAGGCATAAGAACATGATGCTGTTGTAAAAGGGAAAAAGTGTAATTTAACATTTAGTTAGTAATTGTACTTAGTTTTATTTTTTTATTTATTTATTAAATGTGTCTAGTTTTTTTTTGTTTTTTGACTCAGCCTTTCCGATTTTTCTGTGGCATTTTTGTTATTTCTTTTTAACATAATTATTTAAAAGAATGTTTTAAAATATAGAGCACATCATAATGAACATATTTTGGTTTTCGTTACCACAAATACATTGCGAGCATAAATCATTGTCTATGCTTAAATTAGTTAGATCACACAGGATAGCTTTTTGATTTTCCATTTTTGGGAAATCACCTCAGTATCAGGGTCATTAATAATTTTCTCAAAAATCGCGCACATATGGAACAGAACGTCTTTTAAAATTTCTGTAGGAACCTTTAAACCGCCACGTTGTAGACAATCAAAGTATTCGTGTCAATTAGGTTTCCCTTACTTTCAACAAGAAAAGAAACAAGATGTTACAATTATTATATTTTAAATTTTGTGGGCAGCATAACCGGCTTTTAAATTTGTACCGATTTGTCAATTTCATATTCATTTAGGTATTCAGTTTCCCAAATAAAAACAAAATTTTTCAGTGTAATTATTTTGAGGTATTGTCCAATCAAGATCATTTTCCGATAAACTGTCTCCCGTTTTTTTAAACTCAGCTAAAGAGAAATTACCATCAGCAGCGCTTCTAAATATATGTTTGAGTCTAATTTTTTTTTAGCATTTAAAATATATCAAAGCTAACATTGTATCAACCTCCGGGAAATCTGTATTTACCAAATCTTTTTTCTAATTTTCAGTAGTAAATTTACCTGGTAAAATATAGACAAATCAAATTTTGAAAATAAATAGTCAATTATTTCTAGTAAAAAAGAGGTAATATGGCAAAATGCAGAATAGGTGTCGTTTGTAAGGCGACCATTATTGTTTTCGTTTATGCCGTTTCAGCAGGGCTTTTCGGGAAACAGGGACTGTTTTTGAGAAGTAATTTGGGAAATTTGGAAAAAAACTAGGCACTGCATTTAACTTTAGTCTAGTTTTGGGAGGTACCTTTTGCATTACCATCTGGCAAGCGATAAATCATCCTCTCAATAATGTCACTTTCTACAAAATGCTTTGCGCAAACCACAGAATATTTTGAGGGTGACCATGACTGTCAGGAATATTCCTAAGCCAAAGGGTTTTGGGTTTTGTCCTTGGGGAAGGAACAGATACAGCTGGGTTTTCCTGCATCAAGAGAAGTTTTATAATTGGGTTTGCACCCAGGCACACAACAAGGACTTGGAGGAAAATAATAATAATAACAGAATAAAGACCTTAACAGGCACCAAGTACCTATGCAACGCAATAACAAAAATCAAAAGAAGACAAAATTCCAAAATGTATACCTAAGTACTTACGGTAATTTCCAATGCTAATATTTGTTACTGTTTTTAAAAAAAACTAAAAAAAAACCTTCAAAATTAAAGCCAAACACGAGTCATTAAAACACACCCCCCTTTTAATTTTAATTATTTTTTAAAAAAAACCCCCCAAAATGTCAAGTTCATTTGCCGCCATTTACTTTAAGTATTTATAACACCGGCACATTGCACCCCCAGATATTCTTGTTTTTATGCAATGTTTGCGGAAAAAAACGTCCCGGTCACTCAAAATTTCACACAGTAAGACCTTTTTCAGGTTTAGCTTTATTTTTTCAATATTTTCTTTCAAAAAAAGTTGATTTATTCACAATAACACAACAGAGAAAAGGTCATTCAACGTAAATCATATGACTATACGGGGTCGCTAGATCTCAAGGCATAGTGCCAGATTTCCTTGTTCACGGCTTGTAGTGAAGTAGGGGGGACTAGGACATTCAGGAATAGAGGGCAACGAAAAAGCAGATGAGCTAGCCAGACAGAGATCATCCCCACTATAACCTGCCTTTGGAGTGACAAAAACCACAGCACGAGGGCAAACCAGGGAATGGATCCGAAACAAACACGAAGGATACTGGGGAGCCTCAGTTGAGTAAGACATGGAAAGACTTCATAAGGGGCCCGTTCAAAACAACGAAGGAAGAACTACTCAGACAAAGCAGGAGAAGACGTTGCATAACAGTAGAGTGCTAACAGGGCATGATAACCTAAGAGGACACTTACACAAGGTAGGCTGATAGAATGGGAACCCAACTTACAGAATGTGCGACGAGAGGGAAGAAACCAAGGAAGTTTAAAGGTGTATGGAAGCCCAATACTGTAGAACAAAATTGTCCAGGCGTGCAGGGCAGCGGGAATAGGGGGGTTGGCCCCGCGAATTTGCGCACTGAAAAGTAGGTCAGGGCCGGATTTCCATAATTCTTTGTTACTATCTATAAAATTGACATCATCAAATGTCAAATTCCAACATTCACTTTTTTTTTTTTTATTTTTTGCACAAAATTGTTGGTTATTATAGGATACTACTATAAAATATTTAAAATTATTGTGTAATATTAGATTTTATATCATCTGATATAATATGGAAAGAATAGATGGCGCCACTTTACTGCCTTCTATTTAAATGGTCGATATTTTTGGAAGTTTTGTATTTTTACCAAAAATCTTTGTAAATAACTAAAAACACGATTTTTTAAAATAAATTTCAAACATTGTATGATAGTATTATGTACTTATCACCAATTTTGTGATAAAAGAGGGCAAGATAGTGTAAATAAGTTTAATCTAATCCTAAGATTCTGGTTGTACATTAAAAAGTGAAAATTTTTATAACTGCTTTTTAGGCATATACTTTTCACTAATAACAAACATTCATGAGACAGAATAACAGTGGTTAAAAATGTTTAGTAACCTTTGGTACCTGAGTATCCATTGTAACAGTATCCGTTAAATATTATGTGTGTACAGTATGTCGAGCTTAAAAAGTTGATAATGCAAGATTAAGAAACCAAAAATCTAATTTATTTTTAAACAAATGGTATTGTCTCGAAAGTTGCCTCCTCTCCGATTTTAATCAAATTTGGTATACAGGGGTTTTTTGGGGCACTGATTACAAATCAATCAGCGTTTTGTTTCCGAGATCTTCATCATCAAAGTTGAAAATTAAACTAACCTCATTTTCACTATATTCTCCCTTCTTTTTGTACACAATTCTTGATTTTTACACTAAAGTGGCACACGATATTTTATAAACACCTTTTAAAACCTTGTGTTTTTATTTATTTTACATCTTTTTTCCATTAAATTGCGAACTTTTAGTTCAAAGGCAGCAGCCATATTTGCTTAAAAAATAAAAGTGTAAAAAAGGTGTAAAATAAACATAAAAAAGTTTTTAAAAGATGTTTATGAAATATTGTGTGCCAATTTAGTGTAAAAATCAAGAAGTTTGTGCAAAAAGAAGGAGGAATAGTGTAAATAAGGTTAGTTTGATTTTCAATTTTGATGATGAATATCTCGAAAACGAAACATTGCCGATTTTTTTTTAGATTTGTAATCAGCGTCATTCAATTAGAGGGACCTGTATATATTAAAATTTGCCTGGTCTGCCCAGTAATCAATAATTTTGATCCTTTAAAAGAGTACTAAATTATTAAATGAAATAAAAGTACCTAAATGTAAACCTTATTTCTTTTTAATAATCCACAGAAATACACAAACATTGTGGAAATCATCTAAAAGATAGTTAAGAATGCCTTACTTTTCTCACTAATATTTCCTATGAAATTTTCATTTTCTATTATTCATAATTGATATATTATTATTTATTCGGTTACCTAACGTTACGTCTTATAAGAAGCACCTAATTTAAATATAAAATATACTTACCTAAAGTTAAAAAGACGGGTATGTTACCCTTGGATTTGCAAGACAAAACCATACAACCTCTAGTCATTTTGTTACGATATTATAAGTAACAAACAATAAACACAAAATTATAGTCACAATTTAATAAACACTAATCACTAAAATAAGAAGGTTTTGATCAATCCAAAAACGGTACTCCGGCTCTATAAATTATAATGTGTTGGCTAACTTCACACTGATTTATCAGTGTGTAAGTAGGCAACACATTAAATTATTTCGTGGAATTTTGTTACAGTTATTTTCATACTGGGCTGGACATTTTTTGATCGAATGGGCCATAGCATTGGGCTTCCATACACCTTTAAACTTCCTTGGAAGAAACAGACTACCATATCCTGCGCGAATGTGAAACGTTTAATCACAAAAGACAGGCATTATTTGGGCAACCGAAAATAAGCCCACAACCAACCAGTCTTAGGGTTATATAGACTTGTAGAGGGAACAAGACTAATGAGAGGATTAGTATAAACGATAATGGGAGATTAGGCACAAAAGGCCCAAAAGGCTGCCGTGCCTCCGGTAGTAAATTAAAACGGCTCCAGGAAGAAGAAGAAAAAGAAGACAAAGAATAGACGATTTAGTAAAAGTCGTTTATAGTTACCTGCAGGCCCCTAGAAAAGACAGTTTGGCCGTTACTTTCCAGAATGACATGCTGTTAATAAAGAAACCATTTAAAAAATAATCCAAAATCCTTTCAAAATTAAAGTTTTTTGTTATTTTTTGTAAAATTAAAGTATTAATTAGGTTCCAGAATATATATTTAATCTATTTTTCCCCAGGTTCCTTAACGGTATCGATATCGAAGTACAAACATGCAATTACTGCATATTATGGTAGTTTTATATTTCACTTCTTTACTTGAGATTCTTGCAAACATCATTACCGAAAGAAAATCTCTCTAAAAGGTTTAAAATTTATTATTAAAGTGACTTGCCTTTTCCTTAACATCGCGTGTTAAAGTTACAAAATAATTCCTGTACTCTTTCTCTAATTACGTTGACTTCCCTGCAGCTAATGTGTTTATCGATTAAATGTGTTTTACTTTGAAATTGGGTCAAGGCAGTTTTTGGAAACTTTATTTTTTGCTTGTCTGTAGTTCCGGAAAGGCAAATAATTAATCTTGCTTGTTTTTAAACAAATCTTTTCCAATACAGAGAAAAATATTGGAAGTATATATTCTGGCTCCTGAAGAAAAGTGACAATGTGTTCAATGATCCCAGAAAATTTCCTTCACCATCTTTCTTATGTTTTGATAAAAAATTGTTTTGCCCATCTGCATTTTTTAGCCTATTACCACATCTACACTCAAAAAAAGAATATCTTATTGTAAACGCGTTTGTCTCATTTTGAGAGCATGTTGACTTTCATATGTGGCAAAAGAATATTTTCTCAAATGAAGAAACCAATTTCTTTATTTGCATGGACGTAATCCGAAAAAAATGTTTTTGCTTTAAAGATATTCAAGATTTTAGATAAAAAAAACTAATTACATATTTTTAGAAAATAATCTTTTAATCAGAATCTTTCATACCATTATTTTAAAACACTGATGCTCTCAATATGACAGACTTGTTTCTCGTTTTAAAATGTGTTGATTTTTACTTAAAAACCTTGATATTTTTAATTGATAAAATTACGACATAATACAAGGGTTTAAGTTTCTTAATTTAAGAACTTTGCATCATAAACTGAAGAAATTATTCTTCAGTGTAACATATTGCAAGGGCATGTTTTAATACCTTATTTATTTACTTCATGTAATTTAGGATCTTAGTTTTAAATCCCTATTTCCTTTTATTGTGATACTGTTTAAATTCATTTAAAAAAATATTTTTTCATTTTGACACCTCCAATATTTTGTTTCATGAGTCTGTATGATTAAATATACTGTGTGTTTTGGAAGAAAAGTAAATATCTTAATGGGTTATTTTGGACGTCAAATTCGAGTTTAAAATATGAAAAAAAAAACATATAAATGTGGGTCCGGAAATGCTTCGAGATACAGGAAAAACTAGTCTTGGCAAACTTCTTGGCAAGTTTTCGTTAAATCTTACAGGTTTATGTAAAATTGGCCAATTTTGTAATATAAATGAAATGAAATGACTATTTTTTATTTAAACTTTCAACACACTGGATAAAAATGCATTTCCGTACCAGCATTTATATGAACTTTTTTTCTAATTTTCACGTCCAAGATCCCTTATTAAAATATTTGCTTTTTCTTCCAAAACACCCTGTTTATTTAAACATCCAGACTCATGAAACAAAATATGCAAAATGTTAATTAGAGACAATGCCGTTGTTGTATTTCAAAAACACATTTTTTTTTAGATCCAAAAAATAGAGATTTGGGGCAAAATTCATAGTTACTTTTTAAATACTGTAACTACACTGAAAACGTAGTAGGTACCTATGAGTAAAATAAAAAAACTTGCTAAAAGTTATAACAGTTTTAATTTTTTTAAAAATATATATTATTTAGCAGTCAAAAAAAAAAACAATATTAAAATTTCTAAATAATACAAACTCAAGTTATCCCTAATATTTGAAAACTTAACTTTTCTTAGTTTTAAATATAAAATATCTCAATAAGCGGCAAACAGTCTTTTATGGTGAAATGTAATATGGGCCGGTTGTAGAAGGTTGGCTTAAACTCGGTTCAACTTGAACTTAACTGGTGGTTGACGTTTCCCTTTTAAAATGAGTATCTCCATGATTACCTAAAAAGTAAAGTAAAACAGACTGTATGTACCGACAACCAAAATTTAATAATTTCATCACTTTCAAAATTTGTTTTGTATTTTAAAATCGGCCAGAGGTGCAGGCTTTAAAAAATGAGAAAAGCTCATGCCTGGCCAACTATAATTTCCTAACCAATTTATGTCATAAAGGTTTCCATTTATCTCCCGCAAATTATCTACAGGGTGTCTGTAAAAGTTCTTTTCGCCTTAGGAATATGTGCTAGCGTTTTGTAAAGACCTTTCACAGACACCCCGTATGAAAATATTCTAAAAATGTAAAAAATCTTCTATATTTAACATAATTTTCCTAAAATTCTCCAATCCCTGTCCAATGTCTCTTGAAAACTCATTGAATTATTAATTACCTTGGTGCTAATCTAATTTATCTAATAACGTCGGCGTCGTTGTGGTTCATGCCAATCATGCCTATCTATTGATAATGGCGGACAGTACAAAAATTATTCAAACGTTTTGGTAGATTTTTATCAATTTTGGAGGAGTTAGAAGTTGTTTTAGTTTTATTTCACTACATTAAGTAGGTATAGTCCCAAAACAAAGAGGTATAAATAATATTTTAATAATGAAAAATACTTACCAGCATCAAATTCCCGATTTAGATTTTTAAAATTTTCACACACAAGGTCGTATCGATAATACTAGTAAACTAACCACAACTCACCACTAGACGCGAAAGGAGACACAAACGTCACGGACATCACCGCAACGTCTAACTATGTCTATCTTTTTTCTATTTCACATATACTAGTACAGATGTTGTTGCACTTATTTCTGGTATTGATATGGTATATTACTAAAATCAAGAAGTTCTTGGAATGAGATCTTGAAATTTTAAAATGAGAGAAAGAATCCGTTGCTAAAATAGTGAAACTTATATTACAAAACAAGAGTTTATATATTCTCAATTTTAAGAATTGGATTAATTATTTTCATATCTTATTATTTTAATCCAAGATAGCTTTGAATTTAAATTGTGACTTTATATGATTTTAATTTACGTGACTCATTTTTTCGCAATGAGAAATGGTATTTTTACTTTGAAAAAAATGGTATTAAAATGAATAAATCGACTAAGGAAATTTATGTTTTGTTTTAAGACTTTTAAAATCTTTATAACAAAAACATGTTTTTAATATAATAGCACAGGGTTTCTAAACAAAATATTTTTTTTAAAACCATCTATGTTTTTATTTTGAAAAATCTTTTTTTTGTGTGTATCCAGTGTGGAATGTTAAGGATTTTTCGATAGCCGTTTTTGCGAAAAATATTGGTGTTTCGAAAAAAATGGTAAGAACCATTTTTGTAGATTTTAAAGTGATGTTTATTTTTTGTTAAAACAAAAATTTCCTAATTCTCACTTTGGGGGCCATTTTCAGCGGGTTCATACGTCGGAATCGTGATAAACTTTTCCTCGCTCAAAAGCATTCGATGAGACCTAAAAATTGCGCCACAAATAAAAACTGTATTGATTTATCTACAGCTTTGGGTGCTTTCAGGTCTTCAGTTATTGGACTATTATTAAGTAAGCAGTAAATAAATATTTATTTTTTTAATTTCAAATAAGCAATTGCTAGATTTTAGGCTAAAAATAAATTCCATAAAATAACGGATAGCTACAATAAGTTAGCATTTTCTTTAAAACTACTCATTAACATTGTCAAATCGATTTCCGTATACATACCTTTTAAATATTCTGATTTTCCTGCAGCTAATGTGTTATTGATTAAGTCTGTTGTGTTAAAAATAGGTCACCTAGCGCTCCGGAATACAGTTGAAATATTTGGGATCCGAAGAAATTTATGTGTGTTTCATTATACGAAAAAAGTAAACACAAAAGTTAAAATTAAGTAGGAAATGAACGACAAGGTAATTTTAAGTTTCTTTGTTTATCTGATTAATATAGATTGGATTTAACATTTTAAAATTGTTGTGAAATTATAAGTAACATAAGAATACTGATAGCAATAGCATATTGTCTTGAGTAAGACAATTTCATTTCAGAATAATAAATTAAATGATACATTCGCCGTTTAATGTTCCTAAAAATGGCAGTACTTTTTAATCAACACGTGTGAGATGTCATATAGTTCCGCCAACTTATTCGCTGTTCTAATTTTTTTTACAATAACATCCAACAACTCTCATTTTTTTATATATAATAATAGTGTTGTGATAACATTTTTGCTTTTAACAAGTGTAGCACCAGAACAAGCGAACACGGTAAAATGGGAAAGAACATATAATGGAAGAAAATGAGCCAGTTGGACATACTATATCTCGAAACGATAGACCAAGAAAAATTAGCACAGCACCCTGGGGAGTGTTAAACGAAGAATAGACAGGATTGGAATAGGTTGGGATTTTGTTGTCAGTAGAAAGTTGTGGATATTTTGGTTTAAGGGTTCTAGTGCTTTTTTGAAGTTGCTGTGGTCCATATTAAATTGAGTTCTGGTACTTATTAAACTGATATACGAAATCACTAAGTGTTTAGCAGTCAAACGGTTGTTATTTAGTGGGCATAGAGGATGATTTTTTGGATTTTATTAGATATGAATGGGTAACATATGTGTGTCCGATAAAAAGACGATAAATAGTAGTTTGCTTGCGTCTAGCAAGAAAACGAGTTACAGGAGATGCGGAAAGAATGTCATATATTTTCTGCAGTTTGTTTTTATTTTCCAGTAAATCTCATTCAAGTTGGTGGTTATTTAATTCAATTTATTTAATTAGTGAATTAAAAACATTTACATTATAAAATATGAAACACTAAGTATATCCACATTCTTATTCGTGCTGAAATTACAATTCATTATACGATAGTAGCGTTTTTTAGTCATCTAAGATGCATTTTATTACTGATTTTGCACATAATATTTATGTTTGGTTTTTCATTTCTAACATAATTTTTATAGATCTTTTTGCCCATAGGATACTTGACTTCAACTACGCTTTTATTTTAACGGATCTCTTCAGGTGATCCTGCTAACATAGGATAGATTAAGCATAGTATAAAACTATATATTTTTTTATTTATTTTCATGTTTAGTATTAACTATCTTTGTCACATCGTCCACTAACATTGTACCAAGTTTCATAGCTGGTGTGTCTGGAATTTTCCTTTTGATAATTCAAAACTAGGCAATTGCTCACTTAGGACTACAAAGCACGTAATAAAAGTAGATAAACAGTGAAGAAGAAGAAACTATCGAATTCTTTGAGCATGAACTTACCTAGAGGCAGGCTTACCGCGATAATTATTCTACAACCTTTTTTCCTCCCTCTGCGTCCTGATTGCACGCAGATGGGCGGAGCAACCATCCATTTGGTACCAGATCATTTGATCTTCTCGAACAACTTTTTTCAAAGCGGGTGCAATTTAATTTTGAAATAAGTCCAAATAGGTTTCTGCTGTCACTCCATAGAAATATAGTTCATAAAAATGGGTTCAATGATATGGTGTCCGATAATTCACACGAATACATATGTTTTTTGGGGATATTGTCCGAGTATGAACAACGCGATGTTCATTTCTTGGCTTCAATACCGGCAATTCTGAACATTTGATTCATT
>JAHBCN010009289.1:0-35548 GCA_019359885.1 Listronotus oregonensis | reverse complement strand
TTAAAATACCAAACCCCCCCTGGGAAAATTTGGGGAAAATTTAGGTTAATATTTTTGGTTTAAGTAATCTTTAAAATCAAAATTTTTTGTTTAAAATATCTGCTTTTTAAGACAACAGACATATTTTCAAATACAGCGTTGCCATTTTTAAATTTTAATAATTATATTACTTCCATAATTCAAACATAAACAAAAATCACGCTTGATAATTAACACCAAACAAGTTTTAAAACCTACTAATTACAATTATTATTATGATAATGTCAATATACGTAACTTTTCGGGTACTACCTATTAATTTAACCTTGACGAAGCGTTTGTTAATTTCCTATAGTTTTACTATACTATCCATGTTTTTTAAAGGTGTTATTAGTCATAAGTTTACTATCTCGATAATAAATATTATTAACTATTATAAGTAGCACTCCAACAGATTTTTATGGTGTAAACATTGTGTATCTACATAAAGATAAAGATTTAATGTGTTTGATACCAGCTGTTAAAGTAGGCGTAAAGGTATTGCATATTTAAACAATTATTATTATAGTATTATTATTTTTTTCAAAGATTTGACATAACGTATCCTATGCCTCAGACCCCACAGGGCATCATGCGGGAAGGAAAAGGGGGGGGGGGGGGGGGGGGGGGGGGGGGGGGGGGGGGGGGTTTTTTTTTTTTTTTTTTTTTTTTTTTTTTTTTTTTTTTTTTTTTTTTTTTTTTTTTTTTTTTTTTTTTTTTTTTATATTATACAAAGATCCAACATGACGTATCCCATGGCTCTGACCCCATAGGGCGTCATGCGGAAGGCCATCCATATCGAAGACCACTCTGCGTCCGCTTGTCAGTGATCTTCGGCCAAATTCATTTGCCTCAGTAAACGAAGGGACCCAAGGACAAGAGATTTCTGCATTTTCATCCCCAGTTGTTCGGGTGAATGTTGACATGCGGGAATACACTTCAGCTCCCCCAACAAATTTTCCTTCGTGCCCCCCAAAACGCCGACAATCAGGACAACCAATCGCACGTTATACTTCGGATAGAGCCTCCGAAGTTCACCAAGAAGATCTTGATATTTGGCCGTTTCTTTCGTTTCTTTATATCGATGTTGGTTTCCGCTGGCTCACATACATGGAGATATTCCTTTTATCAAAGAGAACGATATCAGGTTTATTGGCCCGAATTTGATGTGTAGTTGGAATGCATAACTCCAATATAAGCGACGGTTGTCATTTTCCACTACTGCCTCGATATCGCCGGGAGCAAATGGCAGCATTACTGTTTCATCCATGCCGTAGTAATGTCTGAGGTGATAATAAAGAACCCGAAGCGCATCGTTGTGTCGGTGGATGTAACCACTGACAGCATGCACTGGACAAGCTGACATAAGTGCATAAGTGTTTCGGGTTGCTGTCGACAAACTCGACAAGCAGTATCAGGAATGTTAGAAAACTGACTTTGGTATACCCATGTGTTTATCACCCCATCCTGGCATGCTAATAGGAAACCCTCGGTCTCAGACTTGAGCTTAGCAGATTTCAAAAACTCAAACGTAAGGTTTCGAGACAGATTAAGTCTTTCCATGTTTCGGTAAAATACTTTATGCTGTGGCCTATTAATGTGATCTTTAAGAGCATCTGCTATTCTCTTTTAACTGCAGTTTTTACGGCTTTAGACTCAAGTCTTATAAGTGATTGGTCGTCGTTTGGATCTGTAGCTAATCTGAGACCGAATTTCTCCGCTGCTCGCTCTGCTGCCTTAAATAGAAATGCCTATTATTATTATTATTATTTTTCCCTAAGTGCCACCTAAGAGTTTATACGATCAAAACACTTTCAATTTACAACTTTTTTTTTTTTTTATTTTCAGATTATCGCACCAAAAATGACTTCACCAACTTCGTAACCCAATCCACCCCCACTCCCACCCCACCATGCTCTCTTACATGCTCCCGGTGGAGGACAAACCTCCACCGGTCCCCAAGGGCCATCTCCAACTTTCCCTCCACCATCAAAATCAAAACGGTCATCATCCCAACGGAAACAGTAACCCTGGCAACCAGATTTTAACCAATGGAAAAGCAGGGTCTACGCCAATCAGTAAGGAGACTAGTGTGAGTAGTTTTGTGAGTGATACAACGGCTACGGCGAGTTTTAGTTCCATGACTCCGACTAGTACGAGTACGGATAAGGGGAAGCCTAAGTTGAGTATAAATGGAGGAAAGCACCAATCGCTGAAAAGGTAAGTTTTTATTCAAAATCAAGTTAATGCCAAAATAGTTTATTTTCCTAACAAGTGTGGAAAGTGATCCCCGGCTCCCGTTACACGAAGACGCGCAGCGAGTTGGGGTAAGAAAAGAGCGGAAAAGTTATTTTTCCCAAGTGTTAGGAACAATATTTTTTCTACAAGCGAAAAAAAACCAACATAATTTTAAAATTTATTATTAAAATATTATTTATTAACGAAAAAATTTTAATACCCCAATTATTATTTTTAAAATTTATAGTAAAAGTGCAACTGGTAGCGTTTGAAAATTTTATTGCTGACGCGAGTTGCTTTTCTGTAGAAAACGTTGACGGCGGCGGCGTTGGTTTTATAGCCAAAAAAATCGCCTATGGGGGTGGCTTTCTTAAACTCAAAGGTTTATAATTAAATTTTCTTTTTTCGGTTTGTTTCTGGAATTTGGGTTGGGAAGGTGTTTAAATAAAATTTTTTGTTTAAATTTTTCCAAATTTTTTGTTTCCCCCTCAAAAGGTACCATTTTAATAAAATAAGTATCTCAGCCTTCCCAAAAACTTTTTACTTTGGATTTTTGGTTCTCCCGTTTTTTTTCAAATTTTGAGGGACTTGAAAAGCAAAACTAGCCAATAATAACAAATTCCAAGTAGGGAATTTTTTAAAAAATAGGTGGCCAGAATTTTTTCAAGTATTAACCCTTACTTTGACGCTAAACATAACCTTTTTATATTACAATTTTTCGGGCTCTATTGTTTGTCGGCTTTCTAAACTGGCATACTGTCTAATAGATTCAAATTTTCTATTTACGGATTCCAAATATGACAGTTTCTAGAGCTGTGATATTTTGAGTCTGGGATTGTATGAATACTTAAATTTCTTGGTCTATATGGTCCAGATATATTTTTGTTCATCCTCCTACGACAAGCGCTCGCAAACCAAAAATCGTAGCCGTTTTTTATTAAACAAGTATCATCTGAGCTTCATCCATAAATTTCAATTTTTTTTTTTTTTAAGAATTTACCCTTTTTTGGATCAAAAACCAATGTTTTGTCAAGGTCATTTAAAAAAACTTTTTAAACATGTTCTTTCATAACTTAATGATAATTTAGCATCTAGACCATAATGTTTTGGGGTTTAAATGTTTTTGATAAATAAGAGAAAAGGGCCAAAAAAAATCTTTTTTTAAAAGACTTCACCCCCTTATTTTGACACCAGCTCTTAAACATAAAAATTTTTTTCCATATGTGACGAGTTTTTGGGAATCATATTTTTTGCGCTTCAATAATCGATGCTGAAAATCGTCGTCAAAATCCAAAAAAAAATTTTTTTTCTTCAATTTGGGTTAAAAAATGCGTGACAGAAAATTTTTTTTTTTAAGATGATAAACAATTATTTTTCAGGACTCTTTGATAATTCATATGGAGTTATTAAAAATATGTACTTATATTTAGTAAACAAAAGATCTAAAATCATTTTATGTTTATTTGTGGGTATATTTATATATTGTGTTTCTTAGGTTAAGGCGTGTCCAAAGCTATAACATGTGGTCCTAAAAAAACCGTTAGAGACCCGATGTGGTACAGGTCCGATTGGTCGCAAGGCCTTTGTCGAAATCCAAGTTACACGCACTCTAGGATGTAATCTAAGATGTTCCTGATTCTTGTAAATAAATAGTTTTACTGATATGTAATAAATTAAAACATTATATTTCAAGGAAATAAAGCAAATTTTCGTCCACTTTAGATGAATCTACCTACCGTGTAGTAGGCATGAATTATATTAAAGAACCTGTTAAAAACTCAAATTTAAAGAAGTTCTACAGTATTGGTCATTTGAGCTATCTATTGTACTGCTTGTTTTTGAAGAAAATATATAAAATTACTTTTTTGGAGTGACGAAACAATTTTTTTTATATTCGATGCAAAGTAATAGTTTTTTAATTTTTTGTAATATGTTCATTTGATTTTAAATGCAAAATCCCGAACTAAATTATTTTTTGACAAATAGTTAACATTTAAGTTATGCCCTGTTGCCAAGAGTGTTCATTTTACTCTTCCGTAAGTCTAAAAACTTGATTCTATTTGCGCTCTTTGGAAAACAATATCTATACGAAAAAAGTTTATTTGAACTTGTGGTATTTTTTTTATATCCGAGAGATTTCCCACATTTTGCCGGACAACCGGTATAGATGTTTTAGAAAACAATTTCCTTTATCTGTCGCTATCTATTGGCAAAAGGGTTTTAATATACAGCTTTTTATCTTTGACCATTCACAAAAACTAAACCAATACATTTTTTTACTTAGCTGTAAGTCATAATTCGGAGAAACCGAAAAAAAAATAAATTGAAAAAAGTCTCATTAAAAACTGTATTAAAATTTAGTTCTGGTTAGTTAAAATATATGTATGCATTAAAATATCGATAATATATTGATTATCAGAGGTATGTTATTATAATATTTCCCGCTTTATTAAACAATAAACTTAATAATGTTCATATAAGCTTGTTAAATAAATGTTGTTAAATCTATTGACCAAGGTCAATTTGCATTAAAAATTGCCAGTTCACCTATTACTATATTTAGCAAATAAATTTTTGTTTGTGCGTTTGGCTGGTTGAGTCGCAATTTTTCTGCAAATGCAGTGTCTCAAGGTGAATAAAGGTTACAGGACAATTTAATAAAATATATAAGGAATATTAAAGGTGGGAAGTTTAACTACGACTACATAGTCCAGGAAGCCACCGCAAAAAACCTGGACAATAAGAGATACGCATGAAACATTTTTTATATTACTGAACTATGAAATTGAGGACTTCCAAATTTTGGCAGTTTTCTGTATTCATTGAAGCTACTATAATTTTTTTACCTTTTCCTTTTCTCCCAAAACGTCATTTAAAATCTTTTTAACGGAGCTTATGTACAATATAATATGGCGTTTTTATAAAACCCATACAGACTAACCTTGCGACGTAATCAAATGGTTTTAAAAGCCATAATACGTTTGAACAAAGCTGGTCCATACAATAAATAGCAAGGCGTGTGGGTCGTATCAAAAAGCCTTGTTCTGTTTAGCTTTTCATGATTTGTTTTGCGTATAATCTGAAATGTAACCAGTACAATTGCAACAACAATATCTTGTATTTGGAATACTACAAGAAAAGGCCTATAATGCTCTATTTATAACTTTGTTGTACTGTAAGCTGTAAGTTATTGTGTTGTTATGTTCAGTGCCGCGCCGACATGTGGTGGCGCCTGTGTCCAAAATTTTCGGTGCGCCCAAAAAACGCGCTATTTTTTGTTAAATAAAACAACCTAAATAAAAATAAACAATTATTTATTGTAACAAAACAAGAAATTATTAATAATTTTTACAGACCCAACAAAATAGGTATTCTTAAAATGATTAAATAAAAACATCTTTGGTGTTATAACTTAGAAAGCTGAAGGTATAAGCATAAGACTACCAATTCATAGAAAATCCACTTTTCGTGCCTTCAGTTCAGAAAATCTTTCTATAATCTTGTGAATATCAATTTTATTTAATATTGAGGACTCTATGGAATGATAGATATATTTGTCATCCGCTTTTGACTGACGGTCATAGGCGTGCACACAGTGGGTGCCATGGGTGCCGTGGCACCCCCACTGGTCTGAAAAAGATTACTGTATTTAAAATATAAAAATTATTATTTGATAGAGTTTGATTGCTATGTGGGAACCCTTTCCGTGTTGTCGGGCTCTAGGTGACGTTATGTTCTGCTGTATTCCCCACAACTTTCCGGACAGTCCGAGCGGTCGCAAGTAGCACTGCCTTTGGCATAGCCTTATACTGATGTTCACCGAGGCCTAGTCCCTTGATGTTTTGTAAAAGAGTCTTTGATATAATGCCAGTTGTTGATAAAATTATGAGGATCGTTTGGACGTTATTCATTCCCCACTGTCTTCTTATTTGTGTTTCTAGGTTTCTGTACGTGGCAATCTTTTCATTGTATTTCTCCCGTAGTTTCAGGAGTATACTTGTAGTAAGGCAATTGTTCAGTCTGTAAGAGCTTTAGCTACTCTGGCAATTGTTGATGGAGTATCTTGGCTGCTGAATCGTGTCTTTCCTTATACTCTGATGCTGCAAATGCTTGGCAACCCCCCGTTATATGCTGGATTATCTCCGATGTTTGACATCCATATCTGCAACGATCGTTCTCTATAGACGGGTCTCTAACGATATGCTTTAGATAGTTTTTCGTTGGCATAACCTGGTCCTGTATAGCCAATAAGAAGCCTTTAGTCTCTGGGAACATCTTCCCGAAGTCAGGCCAGTAGTTCGACGCGAACTTGTCGCGGGTGACCTCATTGGGGTGACGTCCATGAGAGCTTCTCCAACCAGGCTTGCAGCTTCTCCTGGTCTGTTTGATGGTGTCTGCGCATTTCACGATCCATCAGTCGCAACGGTGTTGAATCGTCTATGGAAATAATTACGTAAGTTTATTATTTGTTGGTCTAATTGCTTACCTATATCCACCAATCCTCTTCCTCCTAGATATCATGGAAGCGTTGTTCGTTCAGTTGCACTACGAGGGTGATGTTTGTGTGCCTTTGTAAGGAGTGTTCTCATCTTTCTCTGTAGCTTATCGATGTCAGTTTTACTCCATTCCACAATTCCAAATGAGTAAGTGAGTGCGGAGCATGCGTATGTATTAAGCGCCTTAAACAGATTTTTTTTTAGATTAGTTTTCGACACCTTCCTTAACCTTCTGATAAACTCGTTTGTTAGTTCGTCCTTCATTGTTCGCTGGTCGATTCTTTGCGCCTGTTTCATTCCCAGGTACTTATAGGTCTCTTCGGCCTTCATTGCCGCGATGTTCTGACCGTCCTGCATCTCAAATGCACCCGGTTGTATCTTCCCTCTAACTATGTTTAGGACGCGGCATTTGTCAAGTCCGAACCGCATCCCTATATCTCCGAAGAACTCCTCGACGATTTTGAGCATTTGCTCGAGCTGATTTTTCGTAGCTCCCATCAGTTGAAGGTCATCCATGTACAGCAGATGATTCAGCCTTATTACATCTTCGTTGTTGTTCCTAATGCTAAAGCCATACTTAGTTGAGTTAAGACGGCGAGAGAGTGAGTTCATTGCAAGGCAGAACCACAATGGACTTAACGAATCACCCTGAAATATACCCCTTCGTATTGGAATTGTGCCAGTTTTTAACTTTATTATTATTATTATAATTATTATTATTATTATCTCGGCACCCACACTAGCTTTACCCTGCGCACGCCTATGCTGACGGTCGATCTTAAATAACTTTTAATAAGCTTCAGTTACGAAAAAGATCGTTCAGCGGTCGCAACAGATCCGGGCAAAGGGAGCAGAATACGAATGGCTATTGTTAAATTTGGATAAATGACAGTTAAATCATTATAAAATATAAATTTTAAAATGTTATATACATCATTATTTAAATCTTTTAACATACGTTGGTGCTGTATAATTTCTTCATACAAGTCGTCTCTCTCTATATCGAAATGATCATTAAACCTTAGCTTTTCTTCCAAGCTTTACACGAAAGTTTTAATTGTGACTTTTCAGCACTGTCGTTCAAATTATATAAAAATTTTAATTGTCAACATGATTTTCCAATAAGAAAAATCTTTCGCTTACTGAAATCAATGAATCAGGAATACAGTAAAAAAACCTTGTTGGAAGTTTTAGAATCCAAAATCGGTTCGTCTGTAATCCGTATCGTATGTCCGTAATCAAATTGTTTAGTTTTGTGCCGAAAAAGCCAATTGTGTAGTGGTTGAAAAATTTGGGTTCCCATCTATTTTTCTGCCGTTTTATTTGCTGCATTAATAACATCATTAAACCTTCTATCTGTTCGAAAGTTCGAAAATTCTTGTAAAGCGTTCAAAGCCATCTGCATGTTCATAGTTTTTGATTGCAAAATTTTGCAAACAAAGTTAACTTTTATCAAAACTTCATATCAGATGTGCACTGAGCAAATGAATGTAAATGTTGATATTTTAGCTCCTAAACATCTAGCTTGATATTTTGAATCAACATTGAATTTATCTCAATTTATTAAATCACATAACGAATCCTACGTTTTTGGTAAGTTTTTATACAATGGCTTTAAAGCATCAATTCTGCTCTATATTCATACTTATGAATTATTTTTTTTTCTTTTGTTTTTTCTAAAAAAAGCTTTTTTTAAGCCTTTGTCAAATAAAAATAATTTTTTTCCATAAAAATTTTTTTAAGGGTTTTAAATTATTTGTCTTTTTGTTTTTGCATTAAAATTTAATTTAAAAAAAGTGCCATAATTTCCCAATGCACTTTTCAAGATTTGACAAGAATATTCATGACACGATGAAGAAAACCTGATCTTTTTACCAAACCTCTCGGAATTCGAACTTTAAGATCTTGGATGTTTTCGGGACGAGTTGAAAAAACCTTTGACTTTAAATAGCCCCAAGAAAAGTCTGGTGCAGTTAAGTCCGGGGACCTTAAAAGCCAATTTAAATCCCCAGATAGTGAAATGAGTTACTTCTCGCACTCTCGCTTCATCTTCTTCTATTAAGTTACTCATACTGTTTTCACGCAAAAAACTTGTTGTTGAACAGAACAATCCATGAGAATTACAAGTAAACATTAAATTATGTGTTCAAACCAAATATGTTTTTTAAAAAATATTAAAATAATAATAAAATTTAACAATGAAATATTAACTTTCTGCCCACTGTAATTTTTTTTCAGAAAATAAATATTTAACTGCTACCAGATCTACATCTGTATAGTTTTAATCTGTAATATAAGCTAATGAACTCACACACAAAAGCGTATCCATTTCACATTTAACCTGTTTTTGCGATAGTACTGTTTCGTCATAGAGGAAAATAATGTTACAAAATTAATTGAAATTCCGGC
Organism: Listronotus oregonensis; assembly: GCA_019359885.1. Lineage (NCBI taxonomy): Eukaryota > Metazoa > Arthropoda > Insecta > Coleoptera > Curculionidae > Listronotus > Listronotus oregonensis. The sequence continues at coordinate 26,387 of JAHBCN010009289.1, read as the reverse complement.
CAACTTTCAGTAAACAAAACGCCATGTTCTTTTATTTATACCCACATTAAAAAAAAGGTTACATAGCTGTTTTTTTAATCTTTGTTGTTAATTTGTTATAGTAAAACAATATTTTTCAATCGATTTTTGCTCGTTTATATAAAAACTGCCAGTACATAGATAAACAAATTTTTCGATTTCCTTTTGGCGAATTTACACTAGTAGTTCAGTAAATGCAGGGACAAAGCTGCAAATAAATCTGTACAATTTTCCCTTGTGGTGCAATTCTTAGGCTTCGGGGATGCTTTCGAGTGAAAAAAAGTTTATTAACATTAACAGGTGAGAAAGGGCTGAAAATGGCCCCTCAAGGCCCGAAAAATGGGTTTCTCGCTAATATCTGCCAAAATATGCGAATTGAAGAATTTTTGTTTGGACAAAAAATGAAGACTGCCTTATTATCTACAAAAATGGTCCCTATATTTTTTTTCGAAAAATCGATAGTTTTAGAGATAACGGGACCCAAAGTCCCCTCATTTCAGCTGCCGCTCTACCGCTAAAATGCCGCTATCTTCATAGATTCACTTATACGCGGGCGAACAAATTGTTCCATTACTCGGGCAATAATGTACATTTTTTAATCATTCAAAGTTTATCGGAATGGGAAAACCCGTGCCTATCATTGCATATAAGTTTGAGTCTATTTTGATTTTTCTAGAATATTAAAAAAAGCGGTCAAAGTTGTTTTTTCACAATATTTTGAGAGTATCCCATTAATTTATTGATTTCTTTTGAAAAAATGGTTTGCTATTAAGATTTCTTTATCTATAATGAGACCTTAGCAAGTGTTTATTAATCCCAAATTTTCTTTACCATCTTTCTTGCGTTTTGATAAAAAAATGTTTTGCCCATCTGCATTTTTAGCCGTTTCCGGAGTTCTAGAAAATCTAGAATAAACGCGAATCAAAAACTCATCATCTATTGAAACGCTTTTTAATGCACATCATTTGAAAGCTAAGAGTGTCTAGTTTCCAAATGTACTTTTTTCTTTTTAATAAAGTCCAGTTTTTCGCGGGAAACTCATTTTTTGGGACTTTGAGGGGCCATTTTCAGCGGGTTCCCGCGTGGAAATCGTGATAAATTTTTTCTCGCTCGAAGGCATCCGCACAGATATAAGAATTTCACCACAAATAAAAACTGTACAGATTTATTTACAGCTTTGGGTACTTTCAGGTCTTCAGTTACTGGCCTAAAACCAACAACGGCAAGTTCTGAAGAAATTGTGCAGAAAGTTCATAAAATCGTTTTAAGTGATCGCCGGCTGACGTTAGATTAGATAGTTGAGCCTGTGGGCATATTGAAAGAGCGAATTTACCATATTTTAACTGAAGTTTTAGAGATGAGAAAACCATCCGCTCGATGGGTACCGCGATTGCTTACATCAGAGCAAAAACTCATCCGGTTGAATATCTTTGAACAGTGTTTGACACTGTCTAAGCGTTCTCCAACTAAATTTGTCGAAGAGATACATACTCACCAAAACGTTGTTTACCAATTAACAAATAAATACAGTGGATGTCCAAGATTTTAGTGCTATTGTATGACGTATGTAAAGTAGTGCTATTGTATGATGTATGTAAAACCTTTATTGTGGTTGTAAACATGAATAAACCATAACATTGTCCAACACCTTTAAGAAAACATAAAATTTCTGATCATTTTTTGAACCCCCTCGTACTTTAGAACAGCTCGCATTAGCACTAATGTTACTATTACCACAACTCCAACATTGTAAAACAGTAAATACTGTTAGTACACCAGAATCTGCAATAAAACATGAAATGTTACATTTCTTCTTTTTTTTTGTCTACAGAGAAACCACGGTCTGTTTTCTGTTACCAACCATAAAGGCGACAAAAACTCTCTTATTCTTTTATGTAACATTGAGTGACCACGGCGGTGAAACGGTGTTGTCAGTTTTAAATGCTGATTAGGTGACATTTAACCTCTCGCTTTGAGGAAAAATGTAAATATGTAAACGCTTAATGTAGTTAATTTATTTAAATGACTTCATAAAATTTTGCAATTTGAGTAATAAACAAATGAAATTCTCTAAAATAATTATAAAACGATAATAATAAGTTTTAATTGAAGTTAATACCGGGTGATACAGCGAACATGTCCGAATTATTTTTTATAGAGTTATTACTCTAAATTTGGGCGAGTTTCTATAGCGGATAGTAATTCTCCATTCCACCAGGAACACACAGTTTTGTATTTTAAACGAAAATATATGCTTTACTGCACTATGCAAAAAAACCACAGAGGTGTTTATAAAAACAAGCTGATCTGCATAATAATAGACAGCCAGGCATCACTAGAAGTACCAACAAACCCCAAGGTAACGTCCAAGCTGACATGGGAATGCCAAAAAGAACTTGAAGTCCTAGGGGAACGCAAGAGGGTAACTTTTCCATGGACTCCGGCACATTTGGGAATAGAAGGACAGGAGACAAGGACCATCCACTTCATACTTTGGACCAGAACCTTCCCATGGAATTGACCAACACCACAGCACGAGGGCAAACTAGGGAATGGATCCGAAACAAACACGAGGAATACTGATCCAGGATCAGTAGAATAAAACATAGAAGAAGTTTTATAACGTGCCCATCCAAAAGAACGATAAAAAAATAATATATTGGCTCGATGGGACCATTTTGGTTCTAGTCTTTATTGGTGGAATATACTGATTTTCATCTAGAAGTTGATGAATTTTTGGTTACCTTGGAAACTACTAAAAAATATATCTCGCATTAGAAGGAAGAGTTTTGGATCTTTACTTAGGTGTGTCTGCATCTGAAAGTGAAAGAAATTTACAATTAGCCGAATTACGTTATCGATCAAAAAAGTTTTTTCATAGGTTAGAGTTGTATATTGAGCCGGTAGACTATATTTATGTTTAAAATGGTTTTATTTTGCCGAACCTTAGAAATACCAGAACAAAAGTCTTTGTTCCTTTTTAAAATAACTATGCTCGGCAACGTTGGTAAGCAGGTTGTGTTCCGTGCTAGCCATGTCTTGGGAAAGTGGACTTCGTCGTGTGTTACGCAATAATTGTATGAACTTGACTGACGGAGGACTGTTGACTCATTCTTTTAATACAATGTCAATGAATCTTAATTCTGATGAGATTGTTATATACAAATTAACATGGAGGTGTGGAGGATTTACATAATACAAATGGACATCATTAAAATTTTAATTGTTGTGTTTTAGTACTTAATTTTACGGTGTGAGCCACTTACATTAAATAAAATCAGTACATCAATAAAACCGTAAGAAAATGTATTGTTTTGAAAATACTGGAAGGTATTTTTTTATAACCGTTTTTGAAAAAAAAATCTGAGAAATGACCATGTTCAATATTTTTGGCAGCCCTTTTTTTAAAAATGATGCAGCAAATTTTTAAACTAAAAACACTTAAAAAATTAGATGCCCTCATATAACATCCTATATCATTTTTAAAGTCAAACAGATCAAGCGTATTTTTTCTTCTCTTAATTCTAAAAAATCGTCTGGGCAAGATGACATACCCGCCATCGTCTTGAAAAAATGTGCTCGTGAGCCTGCACCCATCTTAACTCACCTCTTTTGAATCTCTTACGGCTCGGGCATTTTTCCGGAAAGGATGCAAAACTCTCCCTTCTAAATATAGACTTATATCTCTTCTTTAAGTTGTTTGAAAGGTGATAGAAAAATTAAATAATTTCCGAATCTAAGGTATTTCAGAAAACAACAAAATTTTACACAAGAGTATGGATTCCACCACCGAAGATCCACAGCTGATCCTCTTTCTTTTGTCTCACACAAGTGGAACAAGTCCCTGGGGTTTCTTGGTGAATCCCAGATCGTTGCTCTTGACATATCCAATGCTTTTGATTAGGTCTGGCACGATGGGCTTCTTAATAAACTTCCTTCCTACGGCCTTTATTTCATTATATATTGCAGCCTCTTTTTTAAACACCCTGTAGCAAATTTTAAAACTGAAAAGTCTTAAAAAATTAGATGTTCTTATAAAATGTCGAATATAATTTTTAAAGTCAAAGAGATCAAGCATATCCTTTCTTCTCTTAATACCAAAAAATCGTCTCGGCTGGATGGCATACCAGCAATCGTCTTACAAAAAAGTGCTTCTGAGCTTTCACCCAACTCACCTCTTTCGAATCTCTTACGACTCGAGAATTTTTCCAGAGAGCTGGAGAGCTGGAAAACTAATTTTGGGGCGTCAAAAATTTTGTCCATTTTAATGCCTCCAACACACAGGTCATAGTTGGTGTGATGGAGCAAAAGCAAGACCAAGACCAAGACCGGGCTAGTCTTTGGTCTTGAGTCTTCTAAACTCAAGAGGTCTTGTTCTTGGTCTTGGTCTTGCACCACCCAGACCTTGAGATCTTGGTCTTGTTGGTCTTGCTGCAAGAGTCTTGCTGGTCTTGCTTTTTGGTAGTTATAATTTAAAGTAGGTAATCTTGGACTAAAATATATTTCTTAATGCACTTTCTTGTAGTGTGGAACAAGAATAATGTTTTTCTGTTGTAGAATTTTGATCAGCCTGTAAGTGACATCACTAGATATCTAATTTAAAAAAACATTAGAAATATAATAGTTGCATCATTTTTAAATGAAAATTCGGTGCCTTTGAAAAAGAAAAAAAACATAAAAAGTAGCAAAAAAGATTTGGTTTGTACTGCGGCTGCCTTTGCTTTTATAATGTGCCAGCTTCCACGTGACTTTACTAATAATAGACCATATAAAAGCAAAAACTGACCGATAATAAAGTAAACCCTTTTGCTTTTATGTTTTTAACTCAAGAATATTTATTTTAAAATCCAACTATAACATATTTTTCTGTCGTGAATGGTTTCGAAAATATGGAGCTTTGTCGGACTATTGAGTCATAATCTTATTAATTTTGGAAATATTATTGAATTTACTACTTATCGTTGTTTAGAAAACTTTATAAAGAAAAGTGAACAATTTAACTATTATTTAATTAAAGAAACTTGTTACATATTAAATAATCGCCATTTTAACTTAGTTCTTGACACTTTTTTGTCATGTCTGTATGAAATACCACTGTATATGGAATATAAAAATTAAATTTTATAATAATTAAAAAAAAATGGAAAAGTGCAAGTCTTGCAGGTCGGTCTTGAGTCTTGTGTCTTGCACTCCTCAGGTGTTGGTCTTGGTCTTGGTCTTGCAAACCCGAAAAGGCGGTCTTGGTCTTGGTCTCGGTCTTGGTCTTGCTGCAAGACCAAGACCAAGCATTACTAAGACTAGACCGGTCTCGCTCATCACTAGTTGGTATGTCGAAAAAAGTCTATCCATGCTGATCCGTTTCATATGAGGATCATTTAATAGGTTTTACTTTTGAGAATAACCTTAACAGCAGCTTTAAAAAAGCTTGGATTTCTTTTTCGAGCCAGAAAGTATTTCTCTCCTTTCTATCTGTATACTCTGTATGTATCCCAGATCAGACTCTCTTCAGAATATTGTTCTGATGTCTGGGGAATGGCGTCATCTACAACACTTAACATTCTTAACTTTAAAAAAGAGTTGTTTGTCTTATTAATGGTCCAACACTTACAGGAAGGTTTCCTTCTCTTGCCCACCGACGAGCTGTAGGTAATCTGTCGCTCTTTTGTAGGTATTTTCACTGCTCTTGCTCTTTTTTTCTTCTTTGGCAGCTTTTAACAAAGCAACACGTGGAGCCGTTTTTATGCATTTTTTGCAGTCAAATCGGGAGGTCCCGAACTTTCCACTTTGTTGGTTCCTCCATCCCTAGAGTGTTTAGACTATGGAACCTGCTACCCGCAGAAGTTTTCTCTTTTTCTCCAAATCTCCAAATATTTAGGTCACCAGTGTGAAAATATTACAAAGCATTCTGAGAGCAACCTCAAGCAAAATATATCACTTAAGAAAATGTTTAAAACTGTTTTGAGTATAGTTGGATCAGTATAAGAATGAAAATTCGGTGCTCTTTGAAAAAAACACATAAGAAGTAGCTTTAAAGTTTAATTTGAACTGGCGGCCGCCTTTACTTTTTATATGGACTATTTTTACAGACACGCGCGGAAAGCGGCGCAGTATAAAAAGCAAAGGCGGCCGCCAGTTTAAATTAAACCTTTTTAGCTACTTTTTGTGTTTCTTTTCTGATCTAAGTATAACCACATTTTTTTCCATACTAACCTCACCAAATTTATCTTCAGTTAATCAAAACATTCAGTTTCTATTATAAATATACTTTTTGTTTTCAATATAGATTCTTATCTTAATGGATCTCCACCTAATTAAAGCGATACATCAAGAAAAGCCTAATTAAAATGTTCCAATTAGCGATGGCACACATTGATGTAATTGATAAAATATTTACAGGATGTTTGAGATTAAATTTACTTAGATTTATTGCCCATAATGGACTTATACATATTAATTAATCCGGAAAACAAAACTTTGAATAACAAATTATGTTTAGTCTATGTAACGTAACAATTTTCTATTTGCAACGCAACTTCCTGCAAAAATAGTTAAAAGGCTTTGAAAAATATGATCGGTAGCTCATCTGACGCGGAATGCAAATCTGAGAAAGGCGTTTGGAGGATTTTTTCTGCCAATAAAAATTGCAATTGTTATTAACAAAGAACAAAAAAAGCCCTTTTGATTTTTGATGATAACTCAGAATTCATAGGAGATAGCGGCAATTGCAAAAGAGATTCTTAAAGAAGGGGAAATTTTCAAAAAAAAGTCTCTAATACCGAAACTCTTCCTCCATTATTAATAATTTTAATTTAACGCCGAAAATAGGTACTCTATGAAAAAAATTTAAGAAAATTATGGAATAGTCAGAATTCTTCAAAATTTATTCCTATATATATATATATATATATATATATATATATATATATATATATATATATATATATATATATATATATATATATATATATATATATATATATATATATATATATATATATATATATATATACAGGAGTGTTCGGAAGATGGGTTAGGAAACTTCAAGGGTGATTCATGGGAAAATAATGGTAGTAAGTCATTTGGCAAAATGTCGAAATCTCCATGGTTACGAAGATACAGGGCTGCAGTGCAATTTTAGTTTTGTTTTTCCACGTTGAGTGCTTTATATGCCCATTTATTCCATCAATTTAGTTGTTCTTCGGCAAACAGGCCGAAGCTCTTTGGGTTCTAATATTGTACGTTAAAAGTAGTTCTTTTGAACACCGCTAGAGGGCACTTTACCTGAAACACAAAATTTATTTACTCCCTATTTTTTTATTTAGACAGATATTGCAAATTTGACTATACCAGCTTAAAGACTATAAAAAATTAAAAAAAGAATGTACTCTTCATTAATGTTGATAAACCTAACCATTTAGCCGCTAATCGACATCAGTTTTTATCAGTTTTATCCAAATAAACCATGTATTTAAATATAATCAACAAATCAAGTCGCCTTGTGTAAGAATTTGCGAGGCTGACAAATATTGGTTACATTACTGTTGAGTTGAAATCATTTTCCGTGTTAAAATACATTGCTATAAAATGGAACGAGAATATTCACATATTAAGTACCATGAGTATGCATTTTTGTTTAAGGGCAAGCACCTGGAGTGCAGAAGGAGTCAGGCAGATTTATGTGCAACTTATTCAGAAAAATGCTCCATGTGCACGAACTTTCATCAACATTCACAGACGACTTGGTGAGATTAGGTTCTTTTAAAATTGGGTTTTCCGATAAAGGCAGACCAAGGCATGTTAGAACTGTTGAAGGAGAACAAAGAGTTATCCGAAAGAGTAGAAGAATATCCAAGTATTGAGTACAAGATTAATCAATCTTGCGTTACAAGAGGTACTGAGTGCAACGGCAAATTCTTCATGAAGAACTTTCTGTCGCTTTTATGTACAGTGCAGCTAAATCTTTTGGAAAAATAAAGAAAGAACAGTTAATTGACCTAATTTTGTTTACTGACGGACAGCATTCACACGGATGGGATTACATTTTCAACAATACGCACGAATGGGCTTATAAAAACTCTCACGCCATTGTAGGAAAACAGCATCAGCGAAGAGGTTTTCGTCGATTGTATGAGCCAAATTGTAGGAGATCATCCTAATAGGACCTCATTTTTATGACGGACTGTTAAATAGACAGGTTTATTTAAATTTTCTTCAAAACGATCTGCTAACATGCTTAGCTGTTCCCTACAAAACAGATTAAACATGCTGACTACTTCAGGATGGCGCTCTACCCGATCTAATGGATTTTTTGGCCATTTGAAAGCTTTAGTCTTTAAGATACCGGTAAATGATATAAATGATTTGCGTCAACGGATAATGAATGGTTGTGATATTATTAAATACAGTTAGTATATTTTTTCGCATAATAAAACATTTTAAAGAGTATTAAAAAATGTATGGAAATGGGGGGAAAGAGGCATTATGAAAATAGGTTATAATTTTTCCGTTTAAGATCAATTTCATAGGCTACCATGAAGATTCTGATTCTATATTAAATTAGAGTTAAGTTTTTTTGTTGACAAATTTATTAATAAATATACTTATAAAATAATAAGCTGTAAAATTAATTTGATACAAGGCGACTTGATTTGTTGATGTCATTTAAATACATGGTTAATTGGATGAAACTGATGAAAACTTTGATGTCGATTTGTGGCTAATTGGTTAGGTTTATCGACATTGATGAAGAGTACATTGTTTTTTCAGTAATTGTCTTTAAGCTGCTATATTCAAATTTGTGTTTTATGTAAAGTGCCCTCTAACGGTGTTCAAAAGAACTACTTTTAACGTCCAATAGTAGAATCTAAAGAGCTCAGTTCGTATGCTGAACATAAACTAAATTGATGAAAGAATAAATATAATATGGCGGAAAAAAAAATAAAAATTGAACTTTGCACCCCTGTATCTTGGTAACCATGGAGATCTCGACATTTTGCCAAGGACTTACTAACATTATTTTCTCTTGTAAATTTACCTTTGCCAAAATTTCCTAACGCATTTTCGAACACCCTGTTTATATATATATATATATATATATATATATATATATATATATATATATATATATATATATATATATAACTATATATATATATATATATATATATATATATATATATATATATATCACCTTAACTGCTCATATGCAGGTGTGGAAAATCCAAAACCAAACATGGGGATAAAGTGTGACTATATCAAACAGAAACGGACAGCCCCTTGCTAACTTTGTGAAAGAAGTGAGACAATGAGACAAAGCTTTGGAATCATTAACGTATCAAACGCTGTCTCGAACAGCGAAGAAACAGCGATTCGAGGCATACAGCAACCTTCGTCGAGCGTACGCTGGTTAAGCTATTTTGGCGCATATGTCCTAGTTTAAATTCGATCTCACTTTGTTTTAGTGGTTTATTTGTTTTCTTTGTTCTACTTGCGAAACGTCCATGTTCGGTTTTGAACTTTTCACACCTGTATATAACATATATACCAACCAAAAATTAGAAGATACGAAAAAAGTCATTCTTGATAAAAAATTCTACTTGTCACAAAACTATGAATTACAATGAAAATATAGATTAATATCATACAGGGCGTCTCAAAAATATAAAAACATAAAATCGAACAAGAGCAAACAGTCATATTTTGGCTTTTTAACGTGAAATGATAAATAAAAAACTTGCTTTAAATGTACCTCTAATTTACGAAAAATAAATCATTTTTACAGTACGCATTTGCATTTACTTTTACATTTTACATTTTTTTTTTATTGGCATATTTATTTTTATTATAGTTTTTAGTAATGTAGAAACATTCAGAAGTATCTTTAGTAAGCTTGGAATCAGGTGAAGAAGTAAATTTGGAGCAAGTTTTATTTGATATTTTTACGTTAAAGGCCAAAAAATTACCGTTTGCTCTTGCTTGATTTTATGGTTTTTTTGCATTTTTCAGGACGCCCTGTATAATATTTCTCATTAGAGTTCATATTTTCGATGTAAATTTTTTTATCAAGAATTACTTTTTTTCGTATCTTTCAATTTTTGATTCATTTGTTCTCTTGTTAACCGCATCCGCGGACATACTGTATATATATCCATAATTCGGATCTTAGACTAAGACCTTAACTGACTTTACACCAGATTTATCTGGTATTTATATGTGACTAATTAAAAACAGCATCTAAAAGCGAAAGACAAACGCAAATTGCCAAATAATTTCCAGGCTTAAAACAGAATAAACATCATTTAAAAGGAGCAACATGGCCCTATATTGCTCGACTAATTGCTCGACTTGTTCTGGCAACAGAGCCATAAATTTCCATAAAATTTGTACGTGTAAATGCACCTTATTAAACAGGCCAAATACACTTAGTAAGATTGCTTTCGCCTTATAAAATACAAAGCCCGTTCTAAGAATGCCGATAAAAAAATTTTAATTAAGAAAACAGATGTGTTCTGGAATGTGAAACAGCTTAAAAGTTCTGACATTATCGTTTTAGTAATTTTAATTCTACAATGAATTTCCTTTTTAAAAAAAGTAGGCGCCTCGCCTGGATTACTTAATGGCTGGACCCAGCCTAAGCTGTCTTTGCTTAGATATACGAGGTGGCAACGTTGTGCTGGTAACCCTTTTGAAAAATGTTAGTAATAGCAATAGTCCGGGAATAAAAAAAATATACCCCTATCTGGTAATTGAATAAAGTAGTGTTTTATAGGCTGATTTTAATCCATTGCATTTATGAAAACAACCTCTGCCACAATAGGTCTGCTACAAAAAAAAATATTTAAAAAAATAAAGTTGATGATGGTTTAACAAAAACGAAACGTCGTACGGAAATTTCTCAACGCTGTTTTGTAGAGCTTAAAAAGTGGCCATAGAAAGTGTCTTTCTTTGTTTTCATATTTCTTCAATGACGTCAGAAAAAATAAAAACGAAATCGGCGGAATTTCGGTTCCGAGTATCTCTGGAAGTACCGGAATTTTTCCCTTTCTAAAGTGGACATGGTTAGTTATGCAAATACACAACGTTGCCATAATTTTACCTACTTCGTATCTCTTTCGGCTTCCGAGATCCTCATGCATGCACTCAATGAATGTGGCACCCGTATATATATATATATATATATATATATATATATATATATATATATATATATATATATATATATATATATATATCTATATATATATATATATATATATATATATATATATATATATATATATATATATATATATATATATATATATATATATATATATACTATATATATATATATATATATATATATATATATATATATATATATATATATATGTATGTATATATATATATATATATATATATATATATATATATATATATATATATATATATATATATATATATATATATATATATATGTATATATATATATATATATTAGACTAAAATTTTTGTCTCTATAGTGTTTAAAATATTAAAGAAGATTTTTTGAGGAAATTAAATTGTCACTATCTCCAGAAACATAAGAGACACACGATTTTTTCTTACTTAGACCCTGTATTCTTCCAGACCTTTAATTTAAGGTTAAATAATATTTTGGTCTTAAGCAATTTAACTATATAATACAGATTTTCAGGATATTTTAAAAGTATGAGAAAATTTAGAAACCTTTTTTTATTTTAGATTTTGTCTTTTCTTTAAATTTTAGATGTAAGTTTAAATAAATAAAAATATATATTTTTTAAATTAATTATTATTAATTGTAGCAGACCCATGATGGCAGACGATGTTTGCATAGATTCATAAGATTAAAATCAGCCTATAGAACATTATTTAATCCAATTAACATATGAAGGTATTTTTATTCGGACTTTTCAAGGAGCTACAAAGACAATTACAGTTTAGCTATAAGAATAGTAACAGTAACCAAAATTATTTCTGCAGGGATTAGGCCAAATTGATTGCTTAATAATGATATTTTTTTTATTTTATGTATAATATTAAAATTTTAATAATGTAAATTTTTACTTTGGATGTATGTATGTGTTTGTATGTCTCAATGTTTAAAATTTAACAAAAAAAAATGTTATGAAAAGAATAAAGACTTTGTTAAAAGCCCAGTTAAGTGGATGTAAGTAAGAAGAAATTATATTATTGGCATATAATTTTAGACATTTTATTAAACGCACCTGAAAAACGTAACTGTAAATATGTTTTTTAATTAAATATTATATTTCCATATTTCCAATTTGGCATTTTACAAAAATTTTTTAAATTTTTTTTTTTTTTTGGAAAATTGTTCCTTTTAAAGAACTCCCCGGGGTAAGAAAATATGTTTTTTAAAATTTTTTGGGTTTAGAAAATACTCTTTTATTTTTATTTTCTGATATAGGGAATCTGATTTAAAAAATACCCAAAAATGCTTTTTCCCCGCAATTTTATGGCCCAAATTTGATTATAAAATAGAATACCCAAAATTTTTTTTGATGTAAAAATTATTAAAAAAGATCCCTTATAAAATTTTTTTTTCAAAAAATTTTAAAATTTAAAAAACCCAAAAAAAATAATTTTTCAATATTGGAAAAAATTTCCCAAAGGGGGAAAAGGGGTTAAAACTTCGCCCGGGAAATTTTTTTTTAATATTAAAAAAAAAAACCCCTTTTAAAAAAAAAGTAAATAATTTGGACGCTTTTTTGGGAATTTTTAAATTTAAAAACTTTTTTTTTTGGGTTCGGCAATTTTTAAAGCGGGTCTTCGACACCGTGATAACAGAAAAACTACTGTAAAAATTTTTCATTTTTTAAAAATTTTTAAATTAAACTTTTTTTTTAAAAATTTTTTTCATGGTTAAGAAACTGGATAAGTAGCAAGATTAAATTTAAAACAATTGATTGCAAAATATCCCAAATTTTTTTTTAAAAAAAAATTTTTCCTAAAACATTTTTTTTAAGAATGAAATAAATTAAATAAAGGTAAAAAAGGGGTTTTTTTCAATTGAAAAAAAAAAAAAACGTATATTGCTGCTGGGTCCCCCCGGGACGACTCAGTACGTCGCGACCATTTTCGCTCGAGCGCTAGGTTTTAAACATTTTCACAATGTTCTCAAACTTTAAAAAATTGAGATATACAATTTGTAGCTGATTCTCAACTTTAAAAGCGTTTTACAAATTCAAATCGGACCGTTTGCCTAATAATCACCACTTGCAAGATAAGGGCCTAATTTGTTTATAGTCGATTGAATAAAAACTATTAATGCGAAAATTTTTTTTTATCTTTGGGCAGCTTAAAGTAAGGTTATTGACTAGCATTTTCCAAAAATCAGCCCAATACTGAAAATTCGAAGATACGAATTTTTAAAAAAAGTCTGTTTTAAGCGTTTTTCCGGTTTTTCCAAGGAAGTTTAAAGGTGTATAAGCCCAATACGAAACAAAATTGTCCAGGCTTGCGGGAAACGGGGAATTGGCCCCGGGTTTCCAATGTGTAGGTCAGGCCGGACTTCCATAATTTTTTTACTATCTATAAAGTTGACATCATCAAATCAAAATTGAAGCATTCACGTTTTTTTTATTTTTTGCACAAAATTGTTTGTTATTAAACTATACTACCATGAATATTTAAAATTATTGTGAATATTGGATTTTATTTCATCTGATATAATTTGGAAAGAATAGATGGCGCCACTTTACAGCCTTTATTTAAAGGTCGAATTTTATTTTGTATTTTAAAAATCTTTGTAAATAAAAAAAAAACACATTTTTAAAAAAAAATTTTTAAAACATTGTATAATAGTTTCATTACTTACCCACCAATTTTTTGTGATTTTGAATTACTTGGGGCAAGGAATTTTTAACGTGGTATAAAATTTTAAGATAACCCTTTTTTTTGCCTTTGGTATATATCCATTGTAACAGTAACGTTTAATATTTTTCTACAGTATGTCTAGCTTAAAAAGTTGATAATGTAATTTTAAAACCAAAATCTAATTTTTTTAAACAAATACGAAAAAGCAAAAAGGAACTTTAACATAAAATTGTATTTCTTTTATTCAATTAAAGGGACCTGTATATATTAAAATTTGCCGGTCTGCCCAGTAATTAAAATTTTGTCCTTTAAAAGAAGTACTAAATTATTAAATGAAATAAAAGTACCTAAATGTAAACCTTATTTCTTTTAATAATCCCACAGAAATACACAAACATTTGAAATCATCTAAAAGATAGTTAAGATTTTAACTTTTCTCCTGCTATTTCCTTTTTTCTCATAATTCTAATTGTTTTATTATTTATTCGGTTACCTCGTTGTCTCATAAAACACCTAATTTAAATATAAAATACACCTAAAGTAAAAAATGAGTATGTTCCCTTGATTTGCAAGAAAACCATACAACCTCTAGTATTTTGTTACAATTTATAAAACAAACAATAAAACAAAATTAAGTCACAATTTAATAAACACCCAATCACTAAAATAAAAGGTTTTTTCAATCCAAAAAACTTTTCAACCACAAAAAAATTTAAACACACAAAGCAAAACAATCGAAACTAATACGGCTCTCATAAATAAATGTGTTGCCTAACTCACCGTTTATCAGTGTGAATAGGCCAACACATAAATTATTTTGAATTTTGTTATTGCGCAAGAATCGGGGGCCAACTCTGACATTATTTTCATACTGGGTTGGACATTTTTTGATCGAATGGGCCATGGCATTGGGCTTCCATACACCTTTAAACTTCCTTGGGCTTTTCTCGGTGAAAAATGGTCGGATCAGAATTTTCCAAGTAAAATTTTGTAGGTTTCTGAATTCTCTACAAACGGTTTTTTATGAGTAAAGTGATTATTTATGTTATATTAAAAAGATCGGAAAAAGGCACATTTTTTAATAATTATTGTTTAAAAAAAATGCCGGAAAAAAAATTGGTTGGATTTTTGATTTTAGTAATCTCCCGGGTTTTTCCCGAATCATGCGTGTCAAATTTTAACATTAATAACAAAAGACTTTTTTTTTTGCTATAATATTGGACTAATGGGCAAAAAAGGTTACACGTTTTGGGTTATATTGGGAATTAGGGGAAAATAGCTCCGTTTGTACATTATTATAATTACCATAATTATTTATTATTTTTAGAATATGTTTACTTCTACATTTTTACCATCCCAAGAATAACCATTCGTCTTGTGATAGAAAAACGTCAATAACATAAACAATCTGACATAATGCAAGTAATTTTAGCACATCGCACTGATATGTTTATCCAAAGTAAAAAATCTTTTAAGTGCTGAGATAAATGCATAAACCAATTTGAATAGAGATTTACCGATTTATTTACGCTAAGTATACCAACGGTATTCTACAGTACTGGTCTTTAATTTGGAATAAATTCAAAATTGAGTGTTGTTCCTAATCTGTCAGTAATTCCCATTTCAAATTTTAATTTATTGGGAAGTGCTTTTTTGTCAAATGAAATTGAATACTCAATTAATAAAAAAAACAAAAATTTTAAATCTTTAGCACCAAATTAAAATGTATAACTCACATTTTCCTATTATTTACTAAAATTTTTTGTATACCTCGAATGTCTTATTTGTTAAGATGTTCACCTTTTGAATTCTCAAATTGCTTCTAATTTGATAATTATTACACAGTTCGGTTCAAGACATAACAAATTTTGATATTAAATTAAATTCTTTTGGGTTCAAAGCACTCTTCAAATAAAATTTGGAGGTCTCGGTAAAAGATAATCCACCCTGTCTATTTCTGCCTTTTAGGTTCAATCAATGAGGATCAGCTTACTTTCAAAAAATTTTGACTTTATTTACCAATTGTTTTGTAAAGGACGTTTACTTCAAAAACAACCACAAAATTCCAAAAAAAAAAAAAAGATTTTGATTTTTTGCCAACTGTCACAAATATATTAAAACATATGCCAGACAAGTGAAATAGGCCCTTATTGCCTTCGGCCCCTAAAAGTAATGCTTGGATTAACGATTTCATCTTCTTCTTGGGAATGGTTAGATAACAAAACATTCCTTTTTTTCATCGCCTCAGACTTGGTCTGCCGGTGGGAGCCCCCCCCGCGTTTGGGGGGAAAATGCTGATATTTATGGCCTACATGGGTTTAAGGGAAAAAAAACGCAGGGCGTTCTTCTAGACACAGTCAGATAAATAACATTATCAAGAGAGCTCTGATTTTAGCTAAAAAACCTTCTGTGTTTGGAGTTGGAAAACTTTAGATAAAATGACCTTAATTCCCGGGAAATATGGAAAAAAATTTTTTTAAACGCTACTTGCAGCCTCGCTTGAAAAAACTATCTGGATAAAACTTCTTTTTTAGAGGGAGGCTGCTCTTGCTGACTTTAAAAAACTAAAATAAAAAGGGGGGTTAAAACCCCTTTATCTTTTTCCCCTTTTTTTTTAAAACTTTTGGTTCTTTGGGGGATAAGGATGGGGGTTTTTTAAAAAATTTTTCAAAAAAAACCAAAAAAAAAATTAAAAATTTTTTTTACCCCTTGGCTTTTGCAAGGGGGGAAGCAGCATCAATATTGGGGACAACCCCGGAAGACCTAGGACTTAAAAATTTTTTAATTTTTAAAAATAGATTTATTTAAATTTTTTGAACATTGTTATTTGATTTTATAACATTATATTAAAAACAAATTATTTTTTTGTAGGGGGTTTTTTTTGGGGAAAGAGTACGTCTCAAATTTAAGCTATGACTTCGTTGCTGTTCTTTAAAAATAAAAATTAAAGTTTTTCCTTAAATAATGTTTTTAAAATGATTTTAAAGGGTTTATCTACAAATTGTTTTTTTAAATTTTTTTTTGTTTCCTTTAAAGGAAAATGGAAAAACCAAAGGTTATTTTAAAAAAAAACTATATTTTTTTCATTTTGGAAAAGTTTTTTATAATGCTGAAAACTTGGGGTGGGGGCACACCATTTAAAAAAAAATGGTTTTTTAAAATTTTTCATTTTTTGGGAAACCCAAAGTTTTTGGCAAAGCTGGGATGAATCCTTTAAAAAAGGAATTTATTTACGGATCTGGATCCTCGTTAAGGAATTGAATTACTAATACAATTTCTTTTTTAAGGAAAAAAAGGAATCTGATTTAGGAAAAGGATTCCTATTTATTGGATCACAAATCCGGATCATTTTTATTTTTATATTTATGAATGGTTATGGAGTATTTAATCCAGATAAAAAAATCAAGCGTCAAAAAAATTTAACGGCCCGAGCCCACGGGGAAAATAACAAGCCCACAAAAAAAAAAATGTTTGACTTCGGGCAGACATATTTATTTTTAGTTTTTTTTACGCTGAATCCCAACCCACCCAAAAGGCCCTTAGTCTGAATTCCCCAGGGGGCCAAAAAAGGGGCCCTTTGGGCCTGAAGGAGATTCCGGAAGGGGAGGCGAAGGGCTTTTCAAGCCAAAGCTGGTTTTTTTCAAAAAAAACTATGGCCAAAAAATTTTTGGGATGGGGGGAAAAGACCCTTAAAAGGGCGGAAAATCACAGTGGATTTTTATGTATTTTTAAATTTGAAACCAATTTTTCTTTTTGAGAATGCACCTTTACCTCGCTTCATCCCGGGAAAGGGACTTGCAGGCCCTTGAGGCTATTTTTGGCCCCCCTCCAATAAAAAACTGGGGGCATTCTGACCGGTCGGATTCAAGCAAAAAAAACATGGGAATATATTTTTGGGGTTTTTTTTTTCTGCTTGCAAAATAAAAAATTTTTAAAATTTTTAAAAAATTTTTTTTTAAGGACACCCTGAATAAAAATAATAAAATGCCCCATTTAAAAGTACCTTAGGGTTATCTCAAGGATAACAGTTGAAAAAATTATGAAGATCGAGCAATCAAAACTTTTAAGATCAAATGCAAGTAAAATTTATGCCCGTTCTTGGAAACCACACTCTATGGTTATGAAAAAAAAAATGTTTAATTTAAATTTTGTTTCTCTGGACCTGAAAAACAACATATTTTGGTTAAAAATCACAGTAGGTGTTTTTCCCTTTATTTTAAAATTTAAAGGTAGATGTTTTAATATTCGTCATCTTTATTTCCAAAAAATTAAAATGTTGGTTAAAACTTGGGTTTAAAAATTTTGGGAAAATTTAAAAAAAGGGGGATTTTGACATTTATAAACCCTTTTTTCCTCTATTCGGGATACAAAGGGACTGCTAGGTCATATTTTAATTTTAAATGGCATATTTAAAGTGGGGGGTTTTGGCATCAAAAAACCAAGGAATTTAAAGGTTTTGGAACCAAAACTTTTAGAAAAAAAAATTTTTCCGGGTTTTTTGGGCAGCGGGAATGGGGGGTTGGCCCCCGGAATTTCCAATGAATAGTGGGGGGGCCCCGGTTTAAATTCTTTTTTTTTATCTATAAAATTGACATCATCAAATGAAATTCCCATTCACTGTTTTTTTTTTTTTCACAAATTGTTGGTTTTTAAGGATACTACTATAGAATATTTAAAATTATTGTGTAATATTGGTTTTTTAACAAATATATGAAAAAATGGGGCCCCTTTTTTATTTAAAGGGTCATTTTTTAATTTGTATTTTTACCAAAAATCTTTGTAAATAAAAAAAAACACGATTTTTAAAAAAATTTCAAACATTGTATGATAGTTTATGTATTATCCCCAAATTTTTTGAAAAAAAGGGCAAGATAGTGTAAAAGAGTTTAAAAAACCCAAACCTAAGATTCTGGTTGTACATTAAAAGGAAAAAATTTTTAACTGCTTTTTTGGATATACTTTTCATAATAAAAAATTCATGAGACAGAATAACAGGGAAAAAAACCTTTGGTACCTGAGTATCCATTGTAACAGTATCCGTAAATATTATGGTTTTACAGTATTTCGACTTAAAAAGTTGAAAAATGCAAGATTAAGAAACCAAAAATCTAATTTATTTTTAAAAAAAATGGTATTGTCTCAAAGGTTCCTCCGATTTTGATAAATTTTTGGGATACAGGAGTTTTTGGGGCGCTGATTACAAACTAAAAAATATTTTTTGGCAACGTTTCGTTTCCGAATCTTCATCATCAAAATTTAAAATTAAACTAACCCTATACTATATTCCCTTTTTTTTTACAAAATTTTTGTTTTTTTCTAAAATGGCACACGATATTTTTTAAACCCTTTTTTAAAAACCCTTTTATTTTTTTTTTTTTCCATTAAATTCGAATTTTTTAAATTCAAAGGCAGAAAAAATATTTGTTAAAAAAAAAAAAAGTGTAAAAAAGGTGTAAAATAAACAAAAAAAAAATTTTTAAAAAGGGGTTTGTAAAATATTGTGTGCCAATTTAGTGTAAAAATAAAAAATTTTTTGTGCAAAAAGAAGGAAAAATATTTTTAAAATTTGCCTGGTCTGCACAGAATCAATAATTTTCCCCCTTTTTAAAAAAAGTGTACTAAATTATTAAATGAAAAAAAAAAGTACCTAAATGAAAAAACCTTATTTCTTTTTAATAATCCACAGAAAAAAAAACTTTGGGGGAAAACACCTAAAAGATAGTTAAGACCCCCTTTACTTTTCTCACAAATTTTTTCCCCCTATGAAATTTTATTTTCTATTATTCATAATTGATATATTTTTTTTTAAAAGTTTTTTACCTAACGTTACGTCTTCAAGAACCCCCAAATTTAAATATGAAAAATTTCCAAATTTTTAAAAAAAAGATCACAAAAATAAGAAGGTTTTGATCAATCCAATGTGTTGGCTAACTTCACATTTTTTTTACCAGGGGTGAAAGTAAAACACATTTTAATTATTTCTTAAATTTTTTATTGCGCAGCCCCCGGCGGGGCCAACTCTGACAGTTATTTTCATACTGGGCTGGACATTTTTTGATGGGAAGGGGCCCAAAAAGCTTTGGGTTTTTCCCCATCCCCCTTTTTTTAAACTTCCTTGCTGTAAACCGATTTGTTTTGAATTAGAAATAAAAGGAATTGATTTCGAATCATTTTAAAATTATATAACGAATTCGGATTGTATTTTTAAAAAGTAATCGATTACAGTCTTTAAATTTTTTAAAAGAAATCGATTCCTGGTTTTGATTCCAAATGGATTTAATTTGGTTCCAAAACTGGTGTAAAAAGAACACTCATTAACAAAGTTAAATAACAAATTCTGGGCATATTTTTTTCCCCAAATTTTTTGGTTTTTTACATTAAAGGAAAATTTTGGGGAAAAAAAGCCCCCACCCTACAAAAAAATGTTTTTCTTGTTTAATTTAAACTTTTTAAAAAAAAAATTTTAAAAAAATTTTTTCAAAAAAAAAATTAAAACCCCCCCAAAATTTTTAAGGGGGCCCCCTTTTTTCCCGTTTGAAGAAAAAGTTTTTTGGGGCTTTTTTTGCACTTTTTTTCATTTTTTATTTAAATTTTTCTATGGGCAACCCAAAAAAAAAAATTTTGGGGGAAAAAGGGGAAAAGGAAACAAACGAAATAACCCCCTTTTTTTTTCAAAAATTTTTAATTTTCCAAAAATTTTTAAAAGTAAAATTTAAAAAAAAAAACGGGTTTTGGTTTTTGTAAGGGGGATGTAAAGGAAAATTTTTTTTTTGGGGTTTTTAAAGGGGTTTTCCCCCGTTTTTTAAATTTTTAAAAAAATATTTTTAAAATTTTTGGGAAGGGAAAGTTTTTGGTTAAAAAATCGCAATTTTTTTTCAAACCCGTTTTTTTTCCAAGCCCCTTGAAGAGGGGCCCACAACCAAAAAAAGAGACCCAAATTTTATTCCCCAAAAAAATATTATTAAAAAAATATTTTTAAAATATATTTTTTAAAAAATTTTAAAATAAAATTTATTAAATAAAAAATTTTTAAATAAAATTTTATAAAATTATAAATTAAAATATAATTTATTAATTATTAATTTTTTTTTAAAAGGTTTTTAAATTTTTTTTTTGGGGAAAAAAAAATTTTTAGAATTCTTTTTTTTTTGGGGTTTTCCCTTTTTCTTCAAGGGAAAAAAAAAAAAAAAATGTTTTTTTTTAAAAAAAGGGGGTTTTTTTAAAAGGGGTTTTTCTTTCCCCAAATTCCCTTGTTTTTAAAAATTTTGAACAAAATTAAACCCTTTTGCCGGATTCCCCCAAAAATTTTTTTTTTGAACACTTTTAAAAAAAAACCCAAAAATCCTTTAGCCCGGGCACGGGGTTTTTTTAAAAAATTTGGGTTTTTTCGAAAGTTTCCCCAAAAAAAAAAAAAAAAAATTTAAAAAGTACCCTTTTTTTCCCCGGGGCGGAGTTTTCCCCCTTTTTTTTTATTGCAAAAGAAAGATTTGATATCCCCTTCGAAATGTTTAAAAAATTTTAAATAACCAACTATTTAATTACTTTTTTCCCCTTTAAAAAAAAAAAATTTTTTTTTTTCCTTGTTTAAATAACAAAAACCCCCCCAAAAAAAAATCTTTTTTATTTTAAAAAAAAAAATAAAATAAATTATTTTATAATTTTATTTATTAAAAAAATTATATTAAAATTTAAAAAATACTTTTTTTAATTAAAATTAAATAAATATATTTATTTTAAATCAAATCTTGGACCCCCTTATTAAAATTTGCTTTAATTTTTTTTTAAAAATTACCGGGGGGCCCCCCTTTCAATTCCCAAAACCAAAACCCCCAAAATTTTTCTTTTTTGCTTTTCCCTTTTAAAATAAATTTTTTTAACCCAAAATTCTTCTATAATTAAATTTTTTCATCCAAATTTTTTTGGGGGAAAAAAAACCCTACAAAAAAAAGGTTTTAAAATTTAAAACAAGAAATTTTAAAATTTTTTCAAAAGGGGCCCGGTTTATTGAAAAAATTTTAAATTGGCCAAAACCGCTTCTTTTTTGGTTTTTAAAAAACCCCAAAAAAAAAGGGTTTAAGGCTTTGGTAAAATTCAAATGTTAAAACAATAATTTTAAACTTTTTTGGTTAAAAAAAATTTTTTCCAAAAGAGGAGAAATATTAAAAAACCGGAAAAAAAAATTTAAAAAAGAAAATTTTGACAAAAATTTTAAAGAACAATTTTTTAAAAAAAAATTCTTGGCCCTTTTTTGGAAAATTTTTTAAAAACCGGGGGTTTTTTCAAGAAAATGTTTGTAAAAAGGGAAAAATTTTAAAAAAAGGGGCACATCTAAAAATATGAAAAAAAAAATTTTATAAACATGGGTTTAGAATAGCTTTGTTTTTAATAGGGTGTTTTTTAAAAAAATTTTGACTTTTATAGTTTTTTTTTTCTCGAAAAAAAACCCCCGGGGATATTGAGATAAAATTTTTTTAAAAAAAAAAAAGAATCATTATAGGTCACATTTTCATGTACAAAAAATTTTTTTAAAAGGGGGGTTTCCTCACTTCCCCCGGCGTTCGTGCCGGTAAGTTCTTATTTTTAGCGAGAAACTGTACGCCACTGGTTTTCGCAAAACATAGTATTGCTTTCTTAAAGCCAGTTTAATTATGCTTAAAAAGTACTTTGTGGACTTTTTTGTCCTGACTCACCGTTTTCGAAATAACAATTAATTCGTATAATAGGCTCAAAGGTTCAAAAATATCCAAATGCGATCTACAGCATGCATTAAAGCAGAGGGAAGGCATTTCCAGCATTTAATATAAAGTTTAAATCGCATTCATTGTTCCTAAACAAAAATATTAAAATTATAAATAATTGGGGAAACAGCTAAGTGTACTTTTATTTTTATTTCGAAAACGGTGAGACAGAACAAAAAGTCCAAGAAATACGTTTTAAGCATAATTAAGCTGGCTTTAAGAAAGAAATACTACTTTTTGCGAAAACCATTGGCGTACAATTTTTTCGCTAGCAATAAGGACTGCCGGCACGAACGCCACTGATGTAACTGCCTTAAAAAAGTTTATACATGTAAATGTGACTTATATTTATACATTTGCGTGTACAAAAACTCATCTTAATATCTTCACGGTTTTCCGAGAAATGTGAAATAAACTATAAAAGACGACCACCTAAAAATACCCCATATCATAAAAACGAAGCATTTTCGGACCCATGTTTATATGAACTTTTTTTCATATTTTTAGATGTACAATCTGCCCCTCCCATATTTTCTTTACAACATTCTGTAACACCCTGTATAATAAGACCGTTTAGGTCCTGGACCCGGGCTATAGCGACTGTGCTCAGCTCTACTGACCTTCTGAACTGACAGATCGCTTGAAACAGAAAAAATTCCTCCCTCCCCTCCCAACACCAAAAAAAAAAAAAAAAAAAAAAAAAATTGAAAGACTTCTACGTTCCCGTAGCAGACATGCCTTTTGCCACCCACCGTCATTAAGATTCACCACATATTCATCTTTATTTAATAACATAAATGCAATTTCTTTAATTTTCGTTTTTTTTTAGAGTAAAACTATTTTTTATATAAAAATACTTCACACTCCACTCTGTATATCTTTGACTAAAAGCTTATAGATATTATTTATTTTAATATTAATTTAAATTATTTCTTCACTTCACACAATGTTTTGAGAGCTTTAACGAAATGTGCCGTTTCAGCGTTTTTATTTCTTCTTTGTTGCTAGTTTCAGCCATTTTCCAAGCTCATTTATGGCCCATTGTTCAACCTTGCCATTTGCCCTCTATTGTCTCGTGAATTCTCCGTAGAAAACAGTTAGTACGGGATCAAAAGTTACAAAAATGAGAATGATCCATTTGTAAAACTTCATTTTAAAACATAGAAACCTTTTCTCAGGCCTAATCATTTTCAATTCTTTTCAAAATAATAAAACATTTTTATAAATAAATTTTTATTGCAGAAAAACCATTAAAGCTAAAATTTTAAAATAGTTTTACCTTAATACCTAACACTTGAAGTTATTATAAATATAATAAAATGGCCCAATTTAAATTTTCATGGATATGATGGACAAAAAAAGCCTAATTTTACACCTTCTTTTTGCTGTAGCTATAAAAAAAATCAGAAAAACTTTGCACAGTTTCTAGATCATTTATTGGCTTATCAAAAGCTTTTCTACGATTTTTTTTTCTACCACACTTCGAAAATGGGTGAAAACACGCAAAACAATAACAGCAATAGACCACATACGAGAAAAGCTAAGATACTATATATTTATAATTTGTCTCACTTTAGACGTCTTCACAAATTTGCTAATACTGACTTTTAGACTACTACCAGAGTTTGGCAGATTCGGACTTCCCGATAAATTTGATATAATATAAAAAGATAATTACAATCATCCTTCCTGTAGACGCAGTTTTTTTTTTGAAATTGCTTTTTTTTCTCAGTTTGCTTTCAAAAGTCAAAATATTAAATTTGTTAGAAGACGATATTTTAAAAAGTGGTAAAAAATCTGACATTTAACCTCTGATTACAAATCACATCTTTAAAGTTTTCTTTCTCACCGATTAAGACTGAACTCATAAAATAAAAGGTATTTATCAAAGAATACAAACCAAAGGCAAAAAAAATCAACTTTTTGAGTATAGTCCTTCTTTATTTGGGCCAATTTCAAACAATCAAATAAAGGACTAATATTCTTAAAAAAATATTATATATTTAATAAAAAAAAATAAAAAAAATATATATATTGACATAATATTTTTTCTATTTGACGGCTTTCATCCAAGGAAGTTTAAAGGTGTATGGACGCCCAATGCTATATCCCATTCGATCAAAAAATGTCCAGCCAGTATGAAAATATCTGTCAGAGTTGGCCCCGCCGATTCTGCGCAATAACAAAATTCCACGAAATAATTTAATGTGTTGCCTACTTACACACTGATAAATCAGTGTGTAGTTAGGCAACACATTATACTTTTATGAAAGCCGTATTAGTTTCGATTGTTTTGCTTTGTGTGATTATATTTTGGATTGATAAAAACCTTCTTATTTTAGTGATTAGTGTTTATTAAATTGTGACTATAATTTTGTGTTTATTGTTTGTTACTTATAATATCGTAACAAAATGACTAGAGGTTGTATGGTTTTGTCTTGCAAATCTAAGGGTAACATACCCGGCATTTTTTACTTTAGGTAAGTATTTCTTATATTTAAATTAGGTGCTTCTTATGAGACGTAACGTTAGGTAACGGAAAAATTAATAATATTATCAATTATGAATAATAGAATAATGAAAATTTCATAGGAAATAGCAGTAAGAAAAGTAAGGCAATCTTAACTATCTTTTAGATGATTTCCACAATGTTTGTGTATTTCTGTGGATTATTAAAAAGAAATAAGGTTTACATTTAGGTACTTTTATTTCATTTAATAATTTAGTACATTCTTTTAAAGGATCAAAATTATTAATTACTGGGCAGACCAGGCAAATTTTAATTTATACAGGTCTCTCTAATTGAATAAAAGAAATTACAATTTTATGTTAAAGTTTCTTTTTGCTTTTTCCGTATTTGTTTAAAAGGAAATTAGATTTTTGGTTTCTTAAACTTACATTATCAACTTTTTAAGCTCGACATACTGTGGACACATAATATTTAACGATTACTGTTACAATGGATACCTAGGTACCAAAGGTTACTAAACATTATTAACCACTGTTATTCTGTCTCATGAATGTTTGTTATTAGTGAAAAGTATATGCCTAAAAAGCAGTTATAAAAATTTTTACTTTTTAATGTACAACCACAATCTTAGGATAAGATTAAACTCATTTACACTATCTTGCCCTTTTTTTATCACAAAATTGGTGATAAGTACATGAAACTATCAAACAATGTTTGAAATTTATTTTTAAAAATCGTGTTTTTATTTATTTACTAAGATTTTTGGTAAAAATACAAAACTCCCAAAAATATCGACCATTTAAATAGAAGACTGTAAAGTGGCGCCATCTTTTCTTTCCATATTATATCAGATGATATAAAATCCAATATTACACAATAATTTTAAATATTCTATGGTAGTATCGTTTAATAACCAGCAATTTTGTGCAAAAAAAAGTGAATGTTTGAATTTGACATTTGATGATGTCAACTTTATAGATAGTAACAAAGAATTATGGAAGTCCGGCTCTGACCTACTATTCATTGCGCAAACTTCGCGGGGCCAATTCCCCGATTCCCGCTGCCCTGCACGCCTGGACAATTTTGTTCTACATTATTGGGCTTCCATACACCTTTAAACTTCCTTGCTCTCATCCTGTTAGATACGATCTATTTAGTACAGTCAGTGGATGGGGAGAAAAAAGGTGTTTGACATCCGAATTTTTTTGTACAGTTTCAATTTTTAGAAAATTTGTAATTAAGTTGCTTTCACCCTCCAGATCAAAGTTTATATATGCTTAGGGTGTGCTTTTTATTTTAGGGGTAAAACCACCCTTATGCTA
>JAHBCN010009288.1:10000-35566 GCA_019359885.1 Listronotus oregonensis | reverse complement strand
TTTGCTTGTTTTTTTGTTGTTGGGGTTCGTAAATAAGACTGTTTTTTATTTTAAAAAAAAACGTTTAAAATGTGGACTGCGAAATAAGATGGGGCACATTTTAGAAGTACAACTCGAAAGGGGATGAAACTTAATCAAATTCTCTCCAAAGTTCATGGTCCAGTTAAGAAAAAGGTTTGCTGACAATATTGTTGATTGAAACATTTGTCTATCACAAACGTGTTTTATCAACCCTTTTAAAAAAAAAATTTAAAAAAGGGGGTGTTTTTTTAGAGGGAAATTTTTAAATTAAAATAAAACGAATATTATTTTTAAAATATCAAAAATTTTTTTTTTTTTTTGGGGAAGATAGTGTTCTGACTTAACATTTAAATATGATTTCGGGCGTGGCCCTTTTAGAAGGCGTACAGGGCGTAATCAAAGACCCCCAATTTTCACACACTCTTTGAAATACTACAGGCTAAATTTTCCCGCAATTACACGTGAATGTTGGTTCCAAGTGCTCAAGTGTTGGGGGTTTATCGGCGTAGAGGGGGAAAAAAATCTAATGGCGTCAAGTCCTGAACGAGGGGGCCCCAGTTGACGGTCCATTTCTCAAATTATTCGTTCACCAAATGTTTCTCGCAGTAAATTTTGTATTGGGGGCTGGGGGGATTTTTCCCCCGTTTTTAAAACCCAAAATCTCTGCCCTTTAAAACCCCAAGGGGGGCACAAAAAATTTAAACAATCATGTTTCTTATCGCTCCCGTTTCCCTTAACGTTCTGATCATCCTTTTTTCTGAAAAATAAGGACAATTATTCCACCGGCGTATAAAGCCCCCAAACAGTTTTTTTTTCTGGATGTAATGGCTTTTCCCCAAAAGCTCGTGGTTTATTTCCCCAAATTCGGCTATTTTGTTTGATCAATAACCAAAAAACCCCAAAAAATGTGCTTAAAATATTTAAACATAATTTTTAAATGAAATTGGGGATCAATGGCAATCATTTCGGGAAACCCCCGGGCCCCGATATCGGTGGTTTCAGCTCCTGGACTAGTTGAATTTTATGGGGATAAACCCAGATTTTTGGGGAAAATTTTTCATAAAATGGATGGTACAAGTTCTTTTTTGAGCCCATGACGAATTGACACTTTTGGGGTTCGTCACACTACGCTAAAACCCCCAAAATCGCTTGTTGTGTACGCACCATACGGGGTCTTAGGGGGGGCGTATTTTCCAAAAAAGTAAACGTTTTGGGAAAAACGATCAACGTTTCTGACTTAATCCTCGAAGGGACGTTTTAAAAACCCTAAAACTCGCAAAAAAACACGTTTATGGGCTCAATTTTAACCGTGTCTTTAAAAAAAAAATTTGAACAATTTGGAAACGTTGCTCCGGGTCAACCTATTCATGAAGAATAGGGCCCTTTCCCCGAAAAAAAAATGTTTAAAATTTTTCTATTATTCGATTAAATAGGGTCTAAAATTGCGTGTGTAAATTAGTATACTGATAAAAAAGTAAAAATTCTGAGATATTTCAAAAAAAAAAGTACTAAAAAATTTAAATTTTTTTAAAAAAAAATTTTGTTGGGTAGCGTCATCACTAGGTAAATAATTTGCCAAATCTCCCCAAAAAAATTGTATTTTGAACCAAAAAAAAGAAATATATTTGATTTGTGAGATGAAAGAAATCGTGTAAAAATCCTGCTCAAATTTTAAAAAAAATAAAGAATATTTTCATCAAAATGATCTTCCAAACAAACAAAAATAGATGTTGAAGATAACCTTTCGGATCACGTCCCCCTGCGAAAATAGATTCCTTAAAGCCTTTTCAGATGGAAATTGAACAAAAAAATCTTTCCAAAGGGATATTAATAGACGTATTTTTGCAATGAGTAATTATACACCAACGGTAAACTTTACTCTTTTTGGGGGACACAACCCGAAAAAACCCCAAATTTAAACCCCCCAGAACAAGAGAAAAAATAAAATGAAAAACAAATATTAAAAGCGGGGTTTTTTCCCCGCCCATTTCCCCAAAGCGTACATCTAGTGTACATCTCCACTGTGTCTTTTACCAATCCCAAAAAAATTTTACCCACTAGGCTATTTGGCAACGCAAACATTTTTTCCTATAAATGACGTCATTTATAAATAACCTAACGGGGAAAAAAGTTTTTTCCGGGGGGGGTTAATTTTGGGGAAAAAATTAAATCCAAATATCGGCAAAAAAAACGAATTAAAGAAAAAAAAACCCAAAAAAATAGGTTTTTAAAAAACGGTCTATAATGGGGAAACGACATCATTAAAAAAAAGTTAAAAAGGGGGCCCATTGTCAGACTAAAAAAACTTGAAAATAGTCGGGGAAAAATTTTCCCCCCCGCTGTTGCAGAAAAACAGTGTTGCCAAATTAAAGTCCTCCGCCTCTAAAAAAAAACCCCTTTTTTTAACAAGGGGAAAAGGTTTTTTTTTGGGAAAACCTCCTTGCCCCAATGGGTGTTCTTGATATACTTTGGGGAAAAAAGCACAGTCCTAATAAATCGGTAAAAATTGTCTTCTCGAAACCCCGGGGGAAAAAACAATTTTAAATGAAAATTGAAATTTATGTTATCAATTATACATTTTTAAGGGGGAAAAACTGTTGGTACTTGCCATAAAAAAAATAACCAAAAAAAATTGGGGAAAAAAATCCATATAAAAAGGGGGCCTTTAAAAAACCCCCTTTTACCAGATTTTCCAACGGGGAGAGCAGTTTTTTTAAAAAGGGGGAATAATATTCTTCGTAAAAAAATAATGAATAGTAAATTTTCTAAACCCAAAAAAAAAAAATTTTTTTTTAAAATTTTTTAAAAAACGATTTTAAAATGCAGGGCGCAACCTCTGAATAGGCAATCCGCTACATTTTTTTTCACGTGGTTTACAGACTTATTAAAGACCCTGTATTTGTTTTTTTTTAAAAAAATATGTTCAAATATCTAAATTTTTTAAAAAATTTCCGTACTCAGTTTAGCAGTGGTGGGAAAAAAATTTGGGAAATGAAGGACACATTTTTCTTTTTTTTCATTATTTCCAACAAGGCAGTCTTATTTCTATTACGGCGATCAACAGGAAATGAAATATCAAATGGATGTTTAGGCATCAAGTGTATGGAAAAAAAAAAAAATTTTGGTGCGCTGGATTTTTTAATATAGACCATTCTGCAATTGTTTTTATTTGTACCAACGTTTGTACTTATTTAATAATAACTTGCCAATTTCTGCCATCATCATCTTCTACAACACCTGCACCTTCTACCTAATAAGAAACATTTCTTAAGCACGTAAAGAAAATTACCTAATAACCTAACCAATGTTTCCTTTAAGGTGTTAGACAATGTTATGGTTTCAAGAACAAAAAAATTTGGTTAAAATTTCTTTATTTGTTAACTGGTAAAAAACCCCCCTGGATGTGAATGTTTTTTTAAAAAGTCCCACGTTTTGAATAAACTTTCCCTCGGGCCCCAAAAAGGGCAAATCGCGGGCAAAAAAGGGGGCCCCAAAAATAAATTTTTTAAACCTTTAAGAAAAAGGGGTGGGGGGAAAACTAGGAATTTGGGCCCCCCTAAACGGTTAGTTTTTAATAAAGGTCAATTAAAAAAAAAAATTTAAAAAAATACCCTTTTAAAAATATTTGGGGATATTTGGGTGTTAGAAATTTTTTTTTTATTTTTTTTTTCCCCTATTTAAATCTTGAAGTGCTAATCGAAATATATTTTTATAATATTTAAATTTTTTTTATCCCCCAGTTTTTCGTATTTTTTTTTTTTAAAAAATGACAATTGTACCTTTCCCTAAAAAAAAGTGAACGTGGATGCAGTTGTCTTGGAAAATCATCTATTTTCCAAAACAAAAATTGAAAAAGCGGTGAAGTTTATTAGGTGCCAAAAAAAAAATAATTTGAAATGCCCCCCTAAAGTTTTTACTTTGGCCCTGACTTAACTTTTCAAGGCTCTTCAACTTTTAATCATAAACTGACATAAAAGGGGTTTCATTCCAAAAAATTTTTTAAAAGCAAAGCAAAAAAAGCATCGGGGAAACCTTAAAATAATTGAAACTTTTTCTACCTCTTCAAAACTTTAACTTAATGATTAAATAACTTTACAAAAAAAAATTTCAATTGCCGCCCAAAATTCTACCCCTCCCCGGGGAAAAATATGGGGGAAGTACAAGAGTTGTCCAAGCCCCAGCCCCGCTCTATAATGAATCATTTTTTTATAAATTCCCCCCAGAAAAACTTTTGTTTCTCTTGAATCCCAAATAAAAAATTTATGTAAAAAATTTTTCTTTTAAGGGTGGAATTTTCGCATTTCTAAAAAATTTTTTTTTAAAATTTTTTACAATTCATGGATTAAAACGGTTTTCATTCCTCTTTATTGTTTTCCCCTTTCAAACTACTGAAACTTATAAAAAACTTTTTTTGTTGGAGCCCAAAATTTTTAGACAATATGAATTATATTTTGAACCGTAAAATTTTGGGGTTTAAAAACTATCAAAAGCTATCGACAGCGTTTGGAAAAATTTAAAAATTAACGGGGTTTCCCTTTCCCCCCCAAGCATGGTTTGGGGAAAAAAAAAATCCTGGGTTAAACTTTTAAAAAAATTTGGGGTCAGAAGTGGTAAACTTAGATATCCTTTGGTTTAACTTATTTAAATCCACAAGAAGTTGAAGCTGCTTCGTTTTTTATTTAATGTCCTATAAACCCCCAAAAAAAAATTTGTAGATCAGTATCCCATTATTTAATAAAAAAAGTACGTTAGAAAAGTTTTTTTTCCCCCCAATATATTGACAATTTGCCTTCTCTTTTATAAAAGAACGCAGGGGTCTTTCCCCTCTTTTCTTTTTATTCCCTCATTCATTTTTTTTTCATTGCAAAAATTAAAAATATCAAATTGATATTATTTTAAAAAAATTTTTAAATTTGCATATTCCTGATAAAATTAAGGATAAGGATGTTAAAAAAAACTTTTAAAATTTTTGAGGCGCCGAAAAAATTTTTTCTTAAAAAATTTTCTAGTTAGAATTTTTAAAAGTCATCGTATCATTCCCCCCCCTGTAAAAAATTTTTAAAAAAATTTTTTGCAATTTGAATTTAAATAAACATAAAATTAAAACAACATCGTTGTTTTTTTTAAATTTCAAAATTAAAAAAAACCCCTTTTTTAAAGTAAAACCCTTATTTATAAATGTCCAATGGAAGTACCTGCATAACGGTGCCGAATTTCCTGAACAAACCCAAAAAATAAAAAATTTTTGGGGGCCCCGTTTTCTTGTGAAATAATAAAACCTTTTTTTTTTGGTGCCGGGAATTTTTTCCCCAACAAATATTGGTATTTCAAATTCCTTTATTGCACAAATACGTTGTTTAAGCATCTAAAAACAAATATCTGTCAATTTGACAGTTAACTGGACGTCAATATATTTTATTATTCATAATTAAAAAAACCCCCCGATTATTAGCTAAACTCATAAAACTGGACGTATTTATTTTTAAATTTTTTTAGTGTGGAAAGTTTCTTTTAAAAATTTAAAAACAAAATGACATTAAATACTAAATACTATAATATAAATACTAAGCATAATCTTCAATAAATACTAAGCATAATCTTAAAAAAGACAAAATGTATCAAAAACAAGGTTCCTAAAAATAAAAACCAAAAGATTTTTTTTATTTTTTATTTTAATCTTCGAAGTTAGCACTTGTTGTTTTTTAATAATTATATTTATGATTTTCACAAAAACCATTAATTATAATATTTACAATGGTTTAAAAGATTTCGATCGCTTAGATCTTTTGGCTTTTCTGGTGCAGGACGACTCCGGTGTTTCTTTAACGATGGACCAGCAATAATCGGTAAGCATGAGGGTTTCCATTTGCCTTGGTAGCGTTTTTAAATGACGCAATGTCTTGGTGGAATCGCTCTCAGGGGCTCGTCACTTACGGTTCCCATATTTTGTGGAAAAAATTAAGATGTGATTGCAAAAAGTGTATTCCAAAGGACAATTTGCATCCCATTTTTTGATAAGCTTTTAACACTGTTTTGACGATATTTACATATTGCGGAGATTTGTGATTACCAAGAAAATGTTTGGTCACTTCTACAAAAGACAACCAGGCCTCTTTTTCAACGTCGTTTAATGCTGCCAGAAACTCTGGATCCTTCATGAGTTTCCTTACGTCAGGTCCTACAAATATGCCTTCTTTTATCTTGGCATCGCTAAGAGAAAGGAAATTTATTTTTCAGGTATTAAAACCCAGGACTATTTTTGTCCATGGCCTTAACGAAGTTTTTTATTAATCACAACTTTATATGTAAAGGTGGCAATATTACTTTTTTGGGATCGACTAATGGAACATTTTTTATATTTTTTTGGCCAGGGATATAAGCTGTTCTTTCAGGTCAGTGCTCTCGAGTAATGTTTTGACCGATCCCTACTATCCCATTCACACAAGAAACAGCAGAATTTGGTATAGCCAGTTTGAAGTCCTAAAATTAAAGTAACTACCTTTAAATCAGCACAGGTGGTCCACTGGAAGTCTTTGTAGTTTATTTTGTCTAAAACAAGTCTCATCATTTCATACGTTTCTTTTAAATTAGTACTGTATGCTACAGGAATGGATGAAAATTACCATTATTTAGAAGCATGGCTTTTAAACTAGTCTTAGAGAAGTTGATGAAAAGCCGCCATTAAGAAGGAACATGCTTATCGCCTCATTTAACCAACAGGCCGTTAACATTATTACAAAACACTAGGCTTTTCTCTTTCGAAAAAAAATCAAGAACAAAACTGTGACGTTTGCGATATTTACATATGACGACTCCGGGTTCAAGCAAATTCCACTGTTTAAGTCGTGATCCTAAAAGTTCGGCCTTTTCTTTCGATAGATTCAGATCCCTGGATAGATCATCGAGTCGTTCTTGGCTCACTAGGACTGGAGCATTGCTAGTAGAAGGCTCATGAAACTCTCTTTGTCTGGTGATGTATGCTCTGGCAAATCCTCATAACGGAAAACAGGTTTGTCAACTGAACTCATGTCGGGATACTTTAGAGTATGTTTCTTTTTCCTGTTTTGCCCTTTGAGATCAGTGAAACAAAAATAGCAGCAGTAATGTGATCTTTTGGTTCACGCCAAATGACCGGTTTCGTAAAGGGCAGCATCTCAGTTTATTTATAAGACCAATCGGTTAGGTTTTTGTAGCAAGTTGTACAGCAGACATGTGGCACCCACGATTTATCTAGATTGGCAACTCTCATTTTAAAATAGTTAAAATAACACTTTTTGTAATACGCAGTGATGAACTTTTTTTGGCCATTTGTTGTGAACTTTCCACACACGTACCAAAACTGATAGCGAGAATTTTTGCAACTGCGTGGCATTTTTGTAGCTTACTGTCTTGCGTTTCGAACACAATTGAACTTGTTTCAATAGTTTGCTTATTCTATGAAGTATTGTAAAAAACAAAAGTGTAAATATGGAAAATTCACGCAAGTCATTTATTTTGATAACGGGAGCTAAACAAACGTAAGTAATATTATTTTTGTGGTAAACTCAAGGATACCTAACAAAAACAATATAAATCGCTTAGGTGGGAGAACCGTTGTTAAATAGTGTAATCAACAGAAACTATAAAAAAATAGGGATTTGGTCGGTGAATTTGGTTCCAAAAAGTGAAAATTTTTCTACGTGATGTTTTTTCTCTCTGTGCTAGATTATTTTCTCTTATGAGAGACATAATAACATTTTCTCTAAATTGCAAAACACGTTTATTTTAACCATTAACTTTTTGATAAATATAAAACCCGTTCCAAATAGAAAGATCAATGAGGTGAAAAAAAATTCCTGTATCAGCGCAGTGTTTTTCTTCGAGAAGTATAATATGCTTTGATCTGGTTGAATCTATCTATACTGGAATGTTTTTTTATAATCTTCTACGCTTAAAGGTTTTATTTTATTGCTTCTTTTTTTTCTAAAAATATGCATTTTATCAAAAAAACTGTAAAGAGCATAATTGTAGCTTATAAAAAAACTAATAAAAAAATGTTATTTTATAATTTCCCTACAACCAATATAGAACGATCTACTGCTTGTTAATGGTTAGCTTTTGTTCGTCAAATGTTAAATTTGAAAGATTCAAAGTCAAATAGCGGGAAAAGTTAGCATTTTTCAAGGAAAACATATAAGGTCTTTTTTAAAGTATATAATAGGACCTTTCTTTTAAGAACATGAAAATAGTTTTTAGCATGAAAATTGAGCGAGTTATGATAAAAATAAGGTCGGTCCCTACTTTTTTCTACGAAAAGATCATTAAAAACAACCCCCTAATTCCCCTCTTAATTAAAATGGATCTGTACCCTTCTACGATTCTTTTTATGTATGTATTATTAATACATTCTAAAAGTTTAACCAAATTAAAATGCTTAATTTTAGAAAAATTTGAGCTTAAAGTGAAAAACGATTTTCCGCAATTTCGTAACAATAGTCATTTTCTTCAAAATAACTCCAACAATAGAGATACGATAAAACTGCTGAAGTAGCGAATTGTAGCTTTTTTGATAGCAAAGACTTTTCATTACATAAATTTTTCTGTAGAAAAAATATTTGGCCAGATATGGCCGTTTAAAGCCTCTATTTACGAGCGAGCACCACCTTATTCTAGCCCTTTAAACTCATCCCATTTTAAAATTAAGGGATTAAAAAGGATTTAATTTACATAGCCTTGTAGCTCTTAAAAAGCCCTACAAAATAATTTTTGAACAAACTTTCTTTCATTTAAACTAAAGGAGCTATATTTTAAAAACCAATCAACTTTTTTTTCGACAAATTCGAATAGCCCACTTTGGAGCATAATATTCTATAAATTCGGTATACTTTATACTTTTACCGGTATAATTTTTGTATGCAATTCTACTTTCTTTTTCTATTTATATCTATTATATTGGTTTATAAGAATTGCAATGTTATAAGGGGTGGTTTATAAGGATTGAAAATTTGCAAAAAATGAAATTGGCAATATTTCAGGCAGTAATACCTTTAATTATTAAATCTATGAAGCTATTAATTGTTTGGGGATAAATCTTTTTTTTAATTAAGCAATAATAAGGGTTGATTTATAAGGGTCGAAAAGTTGCGAAATGAAATTAGTACATATTTTAAGCAACAGCATTCTAAAATTAAATCACTTTGGTAAAGTAATATATTAATACCATTTTTTCAGGGTAAATATTTTTTTTTACTTTAAGCTCTAACAAGGGTTGATTTTTAGGGGTTGAAATATTTTAAAATTGTATTCTAAAGCATAAAACAATCATATACAACTAATCCAAACCAACTTTTATCCATCTTAAGATTTAAAATGTTATTTCATAAGTTTTGACAATAAGGGGTAGTTTTCACCCTTAAAAAACAAACAGCGCACATCACCATGAAATAGAATTTAAAGTAGAGGATTAGAATCGTCTAATTCCAAATTTTTATACAAATCGATGCAGGACAAAAAAATTGCGAGGTTTTGCATTTTTTTAGCTTCATTTCCAGAACTATAATTATTTATCATCAAATCGTTTTAATTTGTCAATTTTTTTTTTTGTAAATTTCATAAGGGGCGGTTATTTAAAGGTTAAGTTATGGTAGTTATTATACCGTAAACTGTTAAAAAAAATTCTACAATAAAAGCTTTATTAAATAATTTTAAAATGAAAAAACATTTTTTGTTTGGAATTTCGTTATTAAGGGTGATTTTCAAGGGTTGAAACGTTAAAATATAATGTTAGATTTAACTCACAATATAAAAATAGATTCATTCTACATATTAAGCTCTGATTTTAATTTACAAAAGGTCTATTTGTATGGTTTTTTAATTTTTTAGCATAAGGGGTGGTTTTTACCCCCTAAAAATAAAAAGCACACCCTAAGCATATATAAACTTTAATCTAGAGGGTAAAAGCAACCCAATTCCAAATTTTCATAAAAATTGAAACTGTACAAAAAAATTCGGAGGTCAAATAGCTTTTTTCTCCCTATCTGTACTACAAGGTAAAGGCGCATTTTGAAAAAATTGCCAAGCAACATGGTTTGTTTCCTGGACTAGTAACTATTAAATCTAGTCTACGAGTATACAAGTTTTTATTCTGTGCATTTATCACTTGAAACCAGTTGAAAATACATAACTGACCGAAACGTGGTGGACCAATTAACAAATAAAGACAATAAAAGTTTGGGATTTTGGGGTTAGTGTCTGTTATTGTTTAAGTAAACAAAATAAAACAAAATAAAACAAGGCAGTTTAAATCACTTGTACAATTTTGCCGAGTTTGTGAAAATACGCCTTACAGAATTTAAAAAATATTTATTATATTTATATTATTATATATATTTTCTCAATATATCTCAATTCTGAAAGATGTACGAGGTAAAAGGCCAAAACCGGAAACAAAAAAAAGCCAAAAATCGATTTTACGTTGAACCCAGCAAAATCGGTTTTAACCACCGTTTTTAGGCGAGTTTGGGTTTACTTTGGTTAGAACGTTAATCATATAGTTTTTGTTAAAGTTGTCACTAAAATATTTAATATTTATCGTTGTCCAAATAGTCCAGGGAAATTAGGAAAAATGGCGGAAATACTTCTAGCCAGCAGATATCGAAAACGACTCTAGGAAGTCTGATTCATGCTTTTTTTGAAAAATGCCGAACTCGATCCTGGCATTAGAATTACCCTGGGGTGCTCGGGGGTGGTTCTGTGGAGGTGTCCGGGGGGTGAATTGGGGGACAAATGGTATCATGCCTGAAAATCGCTCCAAACTCGTTACTTGGGGGTTTTCGGGGATGCCGAACTCGATCCTGGCATTAAAATTACCCGGGGATGGCTCTGTGGGGGTGTCCGGGGAGTGAATTGGGGAAGAAAAAGCAGCTTCCCTGAAAATTGCTTTAAATTCATTACTCGAGGGTTTTCGGGCATGTCGAACTTGATCCTGGCATTAGAATTACCCGGGGGTGCTTGTGGGTCCCTCTGTGGGATTGTTTTGTATTTAGTTATTTTCAATCTAAATTTTTATAATTCAAACCCCCGGGAAAGTCTGATGCCAGAATTGAATTTAGCATTTCCGAAAATCACTGGGTAACTATTTTGGAGCGATTTTTATGGTCGCTGCAATCTTCCCCCCCGCTAGACAATCCAACAGGGGAACCCCCAAGCGCCCCCGGGAAAATCTAGTGCTATAACTGAATTTGGCGTCCCCGAAAACTCCCGAGTAACGAGTTTGGAGCGATTTTCAGGCACGCTGCCATTTCTCCCCCAATTCACCCCATGGACATCCCCACAGAGCCACCTACGAGCACACCCGGGTAATTCTAATGCCATAATCGAGTTCGGCAGCCCCAAAAACCCCAAGTAACGAGTTTGGGGCGATTTTCAGGCATGCTGCCATTTCTCCCCCAGTAACCCCCACAGAGCCACCCCCCAGCACCCCCGGGTAATTCTAAAGTCAGAATTAAGTTCGGCAGCTCCGAAAGGCCCCGAGTAACGATTTCCGAGCAATTTTGCCGAGTTTCTAGTCGTTCCTATAATGGTGCAAGTAATGATGTAATTGGAAAACGCATTTTCCTGCCCAGAAAACGTTTTTCAAAAAATGTATAAACCAGACTTTCTAGAGTCGTTTTCTGGGACCTTCCTGAACACAATGCAGAAAACCCCATCTCGATATCTGCTGGCTAGAAAAATTGCCGCTATTCGGGCGATTTTGATCTAATGCCCGAACTTAAAAGTGGTTTCAGTGCTGTTATAAATGTCTTAATATGTTGCCTTAAAATGTAAATTATTTCTTAATTTCATGGATTCCAACTATACTGGTGTAAACAGATGCAACTAAAATTAATTAAAAATATAATTAATCAGGGTTACATTGATGTTTTATGGTTAACAATAAAATAACTGCCCCTAATTTATTTACTTTTTTAAATTAACTTTCGTCGCAGAAACAATGTACAATATTTAAAATATATTGTTGTGTGTTATAAAAATGGTCATTTTATTTTAAATTTGTACTTTAATTCATTAAATATTAAAAGACAAGGGATCCCTACGTTCGAAGTATAATTGTTATAAAAAAATATTATTTGTTTAATCAATTTGGGTTTTAGCTTTTAATAACTGTTGTACCGACAATGCAATAAAATAATTGTTTGTTTTTAAAAAACCTATATTTTAAATTTATATTACATTATATATTTTTTTTTTTTTTTTTTTTTTTTTTTTTATTTTGATTTTTTAAAGGAAAAAAATTGGCCCCTAAAATGTTACCTAAAAATGCATTAAATGACGTGTTCAATTGTTTCTGACGATTTTCGGGTTTACCGGAAATGACTGAATGATTCAAAAGTTGAGTTTGAATTTTAAATGGAACACCCTGTATTTTTTTTTACCCATTCAATAGAAAAAGACATCCTAAATACAATTACACCCCATATGTCAACTTTTGACATTTTTCTTTAAAAATATTTAATTTTTTAAAATTAAATCTAGAGTGCCATGACGTCGTTAAAACAACCAATTTTGAGTCAAGAAGGCGTGAAAAAATAGTTTTAATTATCTGACGTATTTTATGTCTCTTCCAGAAGGGTAAAAAATTTCAAAATTTTATTTCTAGACATAACGCATTTTTTTCAAATGGAACGATGGTGGCTCGTTGGCATATTCGAAAAGTGCATTTTTTGTGAATAATTTGATACCCCACACTTGATATTTGGTGTTAAAACAACACTAAAAATGCTAAAAAATAGGCATAGTAGTTGTTGCTTATAAGAATAATAATTATTATATTATTATTATTAATATTATTTAGAAAGATCCGACATGACGTATCCTATGGCTCCGACCCCATAGGGCGTCATGCGGAAGGCCATCCGTATCGAAGACCACTCCTCGCGTCCGCTCGGTCAGTGATCTTCGGCCAAATTCATTTGCCTCAGTAAACGAAGGGACCCAAGGACAACAGATTTCTGCATTTTCATCACCAGTTGTTCGGGTGAATGTTGACATGCGGGAATACACTTCAGCTCCCCCAACACATTTTCCTTCATGCCCCCAAAACGCCGACAATCAGGACAACCAATCGCACGTTATACTCCGGATAGAGCCTTCGAAGTTCGCCAAGTAGATCCTGATATTTGGCTCGTTTCTCCCGTTCCTTTATATCGATGTTAGTTTCCGCTGGGCGGAGAACTCAATCACATACACATAGAGTTATTCCTTTTATCAAGGAGAACGATATCACGTTTATTGGCGCGAATTTTATGCAAAGGGAAAGTATATTCAATATTGCGAACAGTTTTTTTTAATAAATAAATAAACATAAATTTTGTTCAGGAAAAAGAGCTTTAAATTTCCAAGAAATCGAGCATTTTACTGTTTAAAAAAGGAAGAGTATTATTATAAGCCGTCACTTGATAATATCATCAATCGAGATGTTACATAATCGAAATGAAATCTCGATTTTCATTATAATTAAGGTCATAATCAGCCCGTGCAAAAGGATATATTTTTTTTTTTCAGGCACCCAGGTTGAACCCCGGTTCAAAACTTAGAGAGCAGAGAGCCCAGATCAAGACCAGACTCTCAGGATAATGTGGAAAAGAATTTGGAGGAAAAGTTGTCGTTGGAACTTTTTTAAAAAGGTTACCCAAAGATCAACGAGAAGGTTAATGACAAAGTATAAAATACCTTCAAATTGTAAACCCGTCCTCCCAAATAATGAAGTACACCATTTAATAATCTGTTCTTGAACATGATCGTTTTTGAGCACAGCAAAATTTGGGGCCCCCCATGGTTTTTTCAGCAGTAGGGGTTTTATTGAGACTATATGCCCAACAAGAACGCAGATACCATGAAATCATTGGAAGGGGCCTGCCAATTATTTACGAACGTCCACCACGGACTTTCACTTCACCGCAGATTTAAAATCATACCACATTTAAACCCAGAATGAAGGTATTGGAAATAGACGAATTCTTATTCAATACAAAATTTTTTGGGAAAACAATGAAAAAACGAACAAGCAATAAAAAAGACCATTTCAAGAAAGATTTTGGCATTCTAGTTTTCCAGGCCCTTCAGGATCTGGAACAGCAGGTAGTTATCATTTAAACCATCGGCGCATCCCCCCAGGGAAAAATGAAAGAAAAAAGGAGGGGGGAAGAGAAAGAAAATGGACCAACAAAGAAACAGAGAGACCCCAAAAATACCACCGCCAGAACTAGATACAGGACAAATGTTAATCACGGTAGACTTTCAGGATTTCTACAGGGCTGGAGAAATATCACAAGCGACCTGCGGTCTTAGTTGGATTACGGAATAAAAATCCTTTAAAAAACCTGCATTTTTTTGAGCCCCATGTAAAATCCCAGATAAATTTTTTACAAGAATATAAAACTATTCATTTTTAAAAATAGGTATTAAAAAATTTGCCATTCTTAAAAAGTAAACAATTTATATCATTTTTTACTTCAGTAAAAACCCAATGGGTCACAGATTTATTTTAAATTTAAAGGACTTTAATAAATTTATTATTGTTCCTCATTTATTTGAATTAAAAATTTGTATAAATTTCCCTTAAAATTAATTTTTCTCACAAATATTGATTTGAAGGATGCATATTTTTTAATTTATTAAAAAATACGAAAATATCGGGTTTTAAATTTAAAAAAGTCTATATCGTTTAATTTTTACCCTTTTTAATATTGCACCTTATATATTCACTAAACTTATTAAACCATTAGCAAAGA
Organism: Listronotus oregonensis; assembly: GCA_019359885.1. Classification (NCBI taxonomy): domain Eukaryota; kingdom Metazoa; phylum Arthropoda; class Insecta; order Coleoptera; family Curculionidae; genus Listronotus; species Listronotus oregonensis. Next base: position 20,774 of record JAHBCN010009288.1, on the reverse strand, counting down.
AACTGCCCTTTGGGAATAATTACTGTATTTTATTTAGACGATATTCTTATAATAGGTAGAAATAAATGCGAATGTAAAATACACTGATATAGTTCTACAGAGTTGGACAAATTAGGGTTTATAGAAAATATGCAAAAAAGTATTTAAACTCAACAAACATTCATTTTGTTTTATATATAATACAGTTAATATGACAATCTCACTTCCTAGTGGGAAAGGGTAAAGCAATTCAAAAATTTAAATTTTTAAATTTGAAAAAATAGGTGTACTAAGAGAATTTGTCAGTTAATAGTAACTGTACTTCTTGTCCCTCAACTAAAAACGGGTTTATTCATATTAAAACCGAAATTAAACATTCTTTTTGAAGGGAGATTAAAAAAATTATAATAAAAAATGAATTTTCCAGCCTCTTTACATCAGGAATTAGAATGGTGGCACAGAATATAGGAACAGGTCAAAATTTAAAACCAAGTTTTTCTTGAAATTTTTCGATGCCTACAACAGGTTGACTTTTTTTCAGGGACCTGTCATTTCTGGGGAAAGATTATGAACAACCGATGCATATAAATTTTTTTGAGATCAAAGCCGTATTTTGCCTTAAACATTTCCAGGGATAAAGAAACATTCGTATATTATTAAGAATCGATAATCAAACAGCCATTTCCTGTATTAATCGAGGCGGTAGTTTAAAAAATTCATATTTTAAAAGTAAAGCCTTTGCAAATTTAAAGGAAAGGGTTTTTAGTATTCCTGATTTGCTTCATCTGAAAATTTTGAAGCTGATGGGGAACAAGATCCCCTATCGTTCCAGAATATGATTAAATAGAATTTTATAATCGATTGTACAAATTTGTTCGAAATAGATTTTTTTGGGGAAACTAATTAACAAAAAATGTAATAAATTTTTTTCGTGTTTTGGACCCTGAGTCATGGCTGTCGATGGTTACAATAACTGGTCTCTTTTTTTCTTTTCCCTTTTCCTCCTTTTTCGATAACTGAAAAGGTTTTAGAAAAAAATTTTTCAAAAAAATTTTTTTGGGAAATTTTAAAAATTGGCCCAACGGGGATGGTACCCAAATATTAATAGGTTTTTAAAATAACCATTTTTTTTAAATAAAAAAAATCTCACTAACCTCTCCTTTCAGAAAACACCACCCATTTACCAGGAAATTTCCTGGTTGCGGGGAAATTATCCGGCAATCTTATATCAAAAAAGGGTTCCAGTATTGAAGAAATCCCTTTTTTTTTAAAAAAAGGTACACTTACAGTATACAGCTTGTTTTAAAGTTTTTTGGCAATTCTGGCAATCAAAAAAAAAGATCCTTTTTTAGATCTAAAGCATTTGGTTTTTTTATTAGACACTTTAAAAAAGGGGACTTTCCTTTTTTGAAATTCCTATAGGTCAGCACTTAATTTAATTTTAGCCCTATAAGTAATGGTGTTTGTTATTAATAGGTTTGTGAGGGGTGTTTCTAATATTCGACCACCAGAGGCTAAATAAAAAAATTACGTGGAACCCTGAACCAATTTTAAAATACCGTATCCTTTAGAAACTTTTAGAGAATACGCAAAATACAGACTTGTCACTCTTATGGCATTAACATCCCCGCAGAGTCAAACCCCTTTCTCTCATTAAGGCCTCAAACATAAAAATATTACCAGATAAGATGAAATTAAGATACCAGATAGAAAAAGCATCTGCTCCGGATTACCGCTTTTTTTTCCTTTCTTTAAAACTAAACAAAAATTTGGAAGCCACTATCGTAGATTACATTAAAGAACGAAAACATTTCGCAATGCTGAAGAAAGCAATCCCAACAAAAGAAACCATATCACCCAGCATCCTCACAAACAATGTCGATGGATCAAGAAAACTTTACACTTAGGTGGTGAGACGTATTTTCAGCGCTGTCCGCCACGCTGCAACCTTTTAATTCAAAGCTGGGGGAAAACATCAATGTAATTAAAAATACAGCTGGTTGGACTCCTCCTCAACACTTTTTTAGTTTTTATATGCCCCTGGGAGCCCCAGGCTAATTTCCCAAAACTTGTTCAAATAGGATCTAAATAGTTATTTTGTAAATTTTCAGTACAATTTATACCTTATATTAAGTTATTGATAAGAGTTATTATATCAATCAAAAAATTGATAAAAATATAGTCATTAAAAAAAAAAAAAAAATTGCCTACTTTGAACATCTAAGGTAATATCGAGGACAAGCGAAGGAAAATTTAAAGTTTTAATCGACTTTAGGAAGATTAATCGAATTTTTCCGACTTGCCCAAGTAACACCCCCCCCAAAACCCAAAAATGGTAGTTTTGGCCCAACGAATGACAAAGGTAAACAGCCGACGGAGCTGCTAGATCAAAAAAAATTTTTAAAAAACTTTAAACAGTTCAGCGATGAGTAGGTTTATTCGAAACTCATGGTAATAACCTGAAAAGTTTGGAGTTTACAATTTTCCCTACAAAGTTTAATCTTTAAATTTTTCCCACTGCCTGATTCTGGGAAAATGGAAAATTGTTTTTTCGTCATGCTAATAATGTCTGGGGGTTAAAACCCGAAGGGATCGTTATGTCGGGGGATGACACTTACGGCACTGGACAGGCTGACAATAAGTGCATTTCGGGTTGCTGTGACAAGCTCGACAACAGAACGTTTTTCAAAAAATAAAACCGTATTTGTGAATGATCATAACAATAAAGGTAAAAAATATACAGAGAAATTTCTAGATTTAATTTGGCTAGGTGTAAACCGTTCATCGGACTTAAAAAAAAATGAACGGATTTAATTTCTCGATTTTCTTTTAGTCCGACGCACAGTTTTCACCTAAAAAATGAAATCTAGAAATTTCTCTGCAGGTCAAATTCCGTACGAACGCCACTGCTGAAAATAAAAAATGATAATAAAAAAAGCCTTGATATAATAAAATATGAATTTTCATTAAAAATTTTTTGGTATTAATTTTAAATAATTATTGCCTTATATTTGAAAATTTTACCACTTTGTATCTCAAACGTTAAGACCATAGGACATACGTTCTTATAGAGTTTTTTGCTTAAAGTAAACTCAAATTTTTTTTCCTTAAATATTGACATTAAATTAGAGAACACCCTATATATTAAAATCCACTGAAAGAAAAAAAGATGTAAAAATAGGGGGCATGAACTTAAAAATAAAACGGTCATTACCTTATACAGCAAAGCTTGTTTGGCTTTATTTATGATAAACATCCAGGGTTAAATCCAATTTTGGTATTTTTTTTATACCTATTATAGATTAAATTTAAAATTTAAATATATTGCTTTTGTGCTTTTTGGCAAATACTGTATAATAGCACCCTATAAAAATTAATATTATTTAAAAATATTAAAAACAAAAATAATGCGGGCATATTTTTTGAAGTGCAATAGACCCATATAAAGAGTCCCTTTGTATATAATAGGGGTAAATCTGTTAAAAAACACTTCAAATCTAGAAAAAATCATGAACAGGATATGGGCACAAAATAAACCTTTATTTCTTTAAAACAGGTTAACTAATGTTAAAAGAAATATTTTTAACCTTTTACCCCCGCCCTAAAAATTAAAAACGTTTCTTTATCCCTTTTAATGTTATTTTGGTTTTTGGGCTACTGAATTCATATATGATATTAAAAATTACATTTTTGGGCTAAGAAGAGCTGAATTATCCCTTTTTTTACCTCCTATACCCCTAAAACATAAATTTCGTTAAAAAAAGTTTTCCCCATTTTTAATGGTACCTATAGGTTTTTTGGGCAACTTAATTTAAAAAAAGTTTTTTGGGAAAATTTTATTAGTAGGGTGAAATTTTCCCTTTTACCTACACCCCCCAAAAAAATACATTTTTGCTAAAAAGGGTTTTTTTTTTTTTTAAATGTTACATATAGCTTTTTTTTGGGGTCCACTGAATTCGGGGTATAATATAGAAATACATTTTGGTTTAAGGTAAATTTACCTTTTTTTACCCCGTACACCCCTCAAACGTACATTTCGCTAAAAATAGTTTTTTCCTCATTTAACTTTTACCCTAGGTTGTTTGGGCAATTAATTAAAAAATGATGGTTATAAAACGGGTTAACTACCCTATTTTTTATCCCCCCTTTTCCCCCATTTTTAAATTTTGGGGCATTAAATTTAAATGAAAATCTGATATACAGGGGGGTCAGGTTTTTTAATTGCCCCAATTGGAACCCATCTTACCCCGTAAGCATAAAATTGTCTAAAAAACAAGATGTTTTATCCCTTAAAAAAATTATTTACACTAAAAAGTATATTTTGTGACAATATGAAAAGCTTATAAGATTGGGTGTTTTAATTATATATAATATTATGTATAAATGGTACATGTATGTACTATATGAACATTGTAATATAAATATATAAAACATACTTCTTTACTTGAGATTTAAATTTAACGACCCAATAAACCTACATCATCCCATCAAATTAAAAAAAAACGGTAATTTTAGAAAAAAAAAGTGTATAGGGTAAAAGGAATTAAAATTAAAACTAACCTCTTTATAATTCCTGGTATTAGATTAGACAACCTATGTACCATTAAAAATGAGAAAAAACTTTTTTTAGCGAAATGTATGTTTGAAGGGTGTAGGGGTAAAACAGAGTGAATTTAGCCCTTCTAAGCCCTCAAATATAATTTCTAATTTCATATTCAAATTCAGTGGCCCAAAAAAACCTATATTAATCATTAAAGATGGAAAAAAGCGTTTTTTAATTTTATGCTTGGGAGTAAATAGGGTAAAAAATTGGGGTAAAAAAACACCCTTTCATAAAATCCAATATCTTTTTCCGACACTTTGTAGTTGATCTATTTTTAAAGAGAATGCAAAAGTTTTATCTCGATTCATGTTCTTCCAAAATCATTTAATGGTGAATTACAGATTTACCCGGACTAATAGGTAATAGTATATTACACAACAAGTGTGGAAAGTGAAAGATTTCACACGAGTGTGAAAGTTTTCGCGCGAGGAGACAGCCGAGTGCGAAAATCACACGAGTGTGGGAAATTCACTTTTTAACGAGTTGTGTACACTATTTTTCCTACGACCACAAAATATTGGCCTCAATTTTATTTTTTTTTATGTTGCAATCTATTTACTCGTGGAATACATTTTCCTCTCTAGAGAGGACAGAACTTTCTTCTTTAAAGAGGAAAAAGAATTTTATTCTGCAAATAAACGTTTAAATTACAAATTAGTGGATTTGTCCAGTTGATCCAAGTAATATTTTTTGTATTTTTCAATAGCTTGTGTCATTTTAAATATAGAGATTTTTATGAGTACGCTAAAACGTAAACTAAAATTCAGACTAAGTACTTCAGTAAAGTAAATAAAAAATTTATATTTTTAGGTAATGCATTGGAAAGTAATAAAATTTAAATTAATAAACAAAAAAAACAGATTTAATCTGCAATTTTTTTAATTATTAAGAATTTTATTTATGATGATATACGGAATTACATTAATTTTCTAATAAAACACATTATATAGAAAATATTTGTATTTTGAGATTATAGAATTATATGAAAATTGATAACTATGCCTAAATCTAACTAGTTAAATACTAATTTTTATTTTGAACATTAAAATACAATTTAAACAAATTATTTCTTCTCAGGATACTTATAACAGTTAAAGGTAAAAGTGTTATTTGAACAGTTTACAAAGTGAACTGGTGTATGATGAAAATTGTTATCTGTAGTCTCCTGATTCGACACTTGAGAGTTGACTGGAAAAATAATAGAATTAAACCTTTCTTTTTCAGTTCCATTTGAATTTGCTACCGAAACATTCGGATTTGGCTCGAGATCAGGAATAAAAATCTCATCTGAAATTTGATTAGGTTCATTTAATGTAGAACACTGTAGTTTCGGTGACATGTTCTCACTGGAACTATACGAATTTATAGCTCCCTGTATTTTACTTGCAATTATTATTCTCTTTTTTGCAGAGTCATATATGTATCCCTCTGCTACTGAGGATGATTTCCAGCCCCCATAGCGTTTGAGGGTGTTAAGATCACCCCCCGCATCAACTAGTATAGTAGAGTATAGCAGAGGAGCGGCGTAAACTGTGTCCGGTATATAGTTCAGGGTTTTTTAGTTTCAAAAATTTGGCTACGGTTTGTGGAACTTTTCCAATTTTATTAATTCCAATTACTTGCTCGGTACACTTGCCATTTTTGTAATTTAGAAATAAACGTTTTTGTGTTGTTTGGGTCGCAGTTTCACGTATTTTTCATAAATTTGGTAAAATAGTCCGTTGATGTGAAAACTTCTACTGCTTTTATTTTTTGTATTTTTTAATTTAAAAACTGCAAATGACCCTTTATCTTCAACGTCATCTATTGTAAGCTGTATAAGTTTTTGTTTACGACAAGCTCTAGAAATGCCCAAAATTAGTGCCACCTGAAACAAAAAAAAAACACTTAGTAATGTAATAAAAACGCATTTTTGGAGAATTTTAGTCTTAAATTTGTTTACATGCACGTGCAATGATTTCCAATCTAAAAAACCATCAGATGATAAGTGAAAAAAATTTATATTGCAGTTTTCTTAGAATCCAACATTTTTTACCTTTTTGAATAGATATTCGCTGTCTGATGCTGTATTGACGAACTGATGAATCTCTTCTGCAGTTAAAGTCTTTGCTTTTTTAGGGACATAACCTTCCGATTTTCTTTTTAAGAAGGCCCTCAGCTTGGTATATTGGCTGATGTTGATGTTGTGGTGTGCTTCTATTGTACTTCTTAACATCGAGTATTGCGTCCAAAGGATGGATGGTGATACTTTATCGGAGAATTCGTTTATGTATGCCAGCAGTATATTTTCAGAAAATGAACTTTTTATTTTATTTGCTTTTCGCCATTCCATTAACTGGTTATAAGCGATAACGATCCGGGGAAGTTTCAGGCAGTAAATTTAGTGATGTTTTTTGGGCGGCTTGTATAATTTCTGGTGGTGTATTTTCAATTTCACTATCAGTCTCCATTTCAGCCGAATTTTTTATATTAAATCACGTGAAATACCCACAACAAACGATCAGAATTAAATTGTCACTCGACTCACGCGCTAGGACTACGTTTTGTTTTTGTTGCGAAACTCATGGCGTACTAGATATAATTCTGTTTGAAAACGATTTATAGCTTATATTTAAGACATAATTGGTTGTCAGTAATCTTCCTTTCTAGAGGGGAAAATGTTTTCCTCTCTAGAGAGGAAAATGAAAATCAGTATGCGTGTGAAATATGCATGTTTCCGAAGCAGTAGAGAGTGCGAATATGTTCATTTTCCTAAGTGGTCGTAGGAAAAATAGGTTTTAATACTTAACTGGGTATTGAATTCTATGTTACACATAGGTACCACTGTTTCTGTTATTTTTTAAAATATTTCCAAGGATTACTAACAAGGGAAAAATAGCAAATAAAGGAGAAATAGTAAAGAGATATCTTATACAATCCTAGTTAACTAAATTGTACTCCCTGGTGGTGCGGGGTGACAGATCTTAGTCTTTTGTTATTACGGTCATTAAAACTATCAAGGACAAAGACATTGGCAGCGGAAAACTGAAAAATAAATTTAGAAATTTTTAGATGGGGAGAGGTAAATACAACAGACAATTTTTTTACAAGTCCTGAAGATAGGTGTTGGCCAGAGAATGTCAGCCAGATCGTTGAGAATGTTAGCACATCGGTCATTGAAACGAAAGTATGAAATAAGTACGTAGCTTTAAAAAAGAAGGTGATTGCTTAAAATTTTAAAACTAATCTAAATTTCTATTCGATAAAATATGTAGGGTTTACACACAAAGGTAATAGTAAACCAAGTTTTGATCGGAGTGACATTCTTCACCCGAACATTTAACTAAAGGGAATTTTACCTTTGGAATATTTTACCCTCAGAAGTGCCATCTTCATTTTTCGTTTATATTATAATGGGAAAAAAGAAAAAAAGGCAACGAGGTAAAGAAGAGAGGAGAAAAACCAACTCACACACCCATAACTTGAGACATCTTTATGACTTCACGTGATATTTAGTTGGCATGTGGAGCCACGCCTGGCCAACTTCTTATGGGGGTACTGGAAACAGTGACATTTGACAATTATGACATTGCCAGGTATTAGTAGATTTCTATATTTTTCTATATTTAGCTTTGTAGTAACTTTGTAGTAAATTTCTAGATATCAAAAGTAAGAATTATTTATATCCAACATTTTTTAACGATAAACCCAGTGTTTGCGTCGGCAATTTTCTAGTATTTTTGTTGTAAGGGTTGACTTTGGGTTAAATGTTGAGTTTGCGTTTTTTTTTCACATTAATGTAAACAAATTATAAGGTAAGATATATTATTTAAATATTGTAGTAAGCCTTCCTCGATATTAAACCAAGATTCCTTGTAAATTTCTTCGCAATGGTATCAACACAACAAATTGGTAGGCTAAAATATTTTTGTAAATATCCTTGTTGCAGAAACGCCCATAATAGTAAAACTGTTAGCACAAAAAGTTTTATTCTTTTTATCGAGATCCCTAATCGTTAGAAGCTTGAAAAATTAAATGTAATTGAAGTCCCTCAAAAGATTGTAAAAATTTATGTCTGTGAGGACCGTTGTTCAAAATCAAATTATGCAAATCTTGAGAATCCCTATCGCTTAAAATATAGAGCTGTACCTTGGTCTCCCTTAAAGAATTTTATTTTGAACGAACACAGTTATGGAAAACGTCTCAAATTTTTTAAAAATTTACCTCTCGAACCATTGGACAACCCTAAAATTAAAATTTTAAATAATGGTATTTTATACCTTCTTTACAAAATTTCAATTTCATCAGAATGTTTAACTTGTCAAAGTAATCTCTTTTATGTGGAGGTAACCGACAAACATTTATTTGTAATGTTTAAAGAGTTGGATAACGAACGAGGGCTTAAATATACTAGTGACATTTACAAAAATATTTAAATGAGAATGTTTACAAGAATAAAATTGAAAATATATTTAGACAAAAATATTTCGAAGCTCATTTTGTTGAGACCATAATTGCTTTTCTGAAATATTTAACCTAACTCTAAAAATGTGTATTTATAAGTACCTGAAAAAAAGGAAAAATAATTTTAAATCTAAAAAGAAAGTAAGAGATGGACATAAAAATATTATAAAAAAAATTAAACAATAATTTGTACCATTTTTTATCAAATAATATATTTTTTCTCACTGTTTTTTTTTTGTCTTTGCCTAAATTAATAGCTAAAGTTCACATATCATATTGTATGTACTTTAGTCTGCTCTGGATAAGCCGATACAGCCTAGCTTCTTTATTTTATAGAAACCTTTCAGGGTGTTCTCATCCAACCCCGACTGAGACACTTTTAGAAGTATTTCATCCAACCACGGCTGTAATAGTTTTAGAAGTTTTATTGTTAATTTTTAGAATATATTTCATTTTGCCTGTGTTTTTTATAAAAAAAATTGGGGCAAATGTCCCAAGATTTTCATGGTTTTCCCAAAATAATTGTATTTATAACAAATCAATTTTTAATATATTGTTACCAATAACATTTTTTTATTTGCTTTATTTTTTGCAAATTAAAAATTTTCCCAACCTTAACAAAGATAAAATTTTGCAAAAATTTTACTTAACAACTGCTTATTTATTAAAAAATTAGATGTTAAGTAATGTTTTTCAGCAAAATCTTATTTTTGTTGGAATTGGAGCTGAACCGCTGGAGGTGAGAAAAAGCTCCTGTACCACCTACCATGTACTTGTAAGAATTTTGCGGTTTTTTTTTGTAAACACATAAATGCTTTACTTTTATTTAAAGTTTATTCGATAAAAAAGGAAACTTATTAAATTAGGTTAGTTCTGGTTTAACATTTTTGCTGTAGCTACTGCTTCTCCATGAAAAGCAAGTAGCCTTTAACCGAATAATTTCATTTTCAAAGTTGCAAAAATATAAATAGGAAATTAAATTAAGGGTAATAATTAAACGCTTCTCTGACAAATAAGTAGGAGTTTTGTCATACCAATTAAGGGGAGTTACGGATTGATTATTATACGGGGGGTAAAAATAACGTACTCGTAGGCTATACAATTTTATTATTATAAGTAAAAATTATAAGCTAATTGCCTACTTCTTTTTGCATACGTAATACTGTAAATTATCACAATCCAATGCCGTCCAATTTCCTGGTTCTGCACCATTGCCATTGTAAAGTAAGCAGCAATTTGTGGCATATTGAGAGCATGCTGGTTCATTGGTGGCCCAACTACTGTAACTAATGGGGTTTCCTGAGTCTATCCAGTACCACGCGCTGTTTGCTAGTCGAATTCCCCCCAACCAGAATCCAGCTAATAAAAAATAAGGCAATTAATTAGGCATAATAGGTATTCATACTTTACTACGCTATTCATACTTTTTTCTATCTATAATAATTTAAAAGTGTAATATATCAACGGGGTGTCGATTTATAATTTACTTTAATCACATCCGAAATTGCTTCGTTTAGTTTATAGAAATCGTAAAAAATTTAAAGAAGTATTGTTTTTTTCTAAATTTCTCAAAACCTGCATAATTTTGTATTTTTTGATATACTGCTGGGTGACCCAGCGGATATGTGACATCTAATAGCATTCTTATTTACAAACACTTCTTTTAAAATTCCCTTGTGTCAAAAAAGCATCTATTCAAATAGGCTTTAGGAGGACATACTATGCAGTTTAGACCATATTAAAGCCTCT
>JAHBCN010009288.1:0-5000 GCA_019359885.1 Listronotus oregonensis | reverse complement strand
ACATCTTACTAAAACTAAATGCAATCAGCTAAAATAGAAAAAAAGCGGTTTTAAACTTCGTTTTATATTTCAAAAAATTAATATTTAAAAAAGTTAAGGGAGTTTTTTAAGTGGGTTTTAAAAAAATTTAAATGGTACGATCTTTTTGTTGAGCAGTTTATTTGATGTGATAAACTTATTTTATTTTATCATTTACTTAAATAATACTTACGCCATCTGCTGAAACATAATAAACGTCATTAATCTGTAAAAACTTATTCTGATCGGTTAATACATAACTAAAAGTCAAAAACAAATACAGAAAAACTGTAACAGACTTTGCCATTGTTAAAAAAGTGTTTCAAAAATATGTTTTTCTTTAACCCTGTCTATTTGTTAACTGACATTCAAATTATAAATAAATAGGTATTGATTAGGAAAGAAAACAAACCTCTTAAAAATTTTTTTGGCTGATAAGAGTATTTTATCAAGGCAAATTAGTTTTGTAAATATTATATAAAGGGTGAAATCAGTACAAAATCGTTGTTAGTAATTTATTAATAATGAAAAAGCACGTTTTGGGTATTGTATGAATTAAGTAATACCTCTACTGCTATTTTCGCCCTTTCCAAAAAAAAATCCATTTAAAATTAAAGGGACCTTTATTAATTAAATCCGCTTAACATTCTCGCTTTTTACCAAGGCCCCCTCGAAAGCCACGTCTCCATTTTTCAAGGTTGCCACGTCAGGGCAATTTTCTGATTTGCTTGCGCAGCATACACTTAAGTTTTGCTTAGTTGATTGCCATAATTTATTGGCTCAAGTTTCCTTTAGGTACCTATTTCAAATTTACGATGTTTATTTTTAGAGCTTTAGTAATGCATATTGTTTCGTTTCTGGAATATCTTCAAAGTGCAGCAGGATATTCAGCTGCGTATCGTTATCTAAAACGCTTCGACGCCTACTCCTTTTGTTCAAAACACTGCCATTTCTTCGGAATTGTTGGTAAATTTTGACAGATATTTTCTTCTGGTAGTCGCCTATCAGGAAATTTGGCTAGGCAAGGGGCCGGACTTTTATTATTTGCAATATAAACTTCTAACATGTCAAGTTTTTCCTCTTTACTATACATTTTAAATTAGGAAAAATTGCTTGTAATGATGAAAATGATAATAGACGCTACACTGTCAAAAACTAATAATATGGCTATGACGAGGAACGGCAATTTTTGAGTAGATATTGAGTAAATCAAATAATATTTATTTATTTTCTAACAACAGACTTTTATAATGTTTAACGGTATTGAAAATTACCAACAATTTCATTAAAAAAATATTAAAGACCCTTATAAAATTTAAACCAAGCTAAGAAAAATTAATTGCGTCGGAAATTTAAAACAAATTGTCAATAAATTCGAAACGGTGCATCACGGGCTTTATATTTATATATATATATATATATATATATATATATATATATATATATATATATATATATATATATATATATATATATATTTTATATATATATATATATATATATATATATATATATATATATATATATATATATATATATATAATATATATATATATATATATATATATATATATATATATATATATTTTTATATATATATATATATATATATATATATATATATAAAAATATATATATATATATATATATAATAATATACCCCGGGGCCACTTTTAAATTTTAGAAATAGAACCCAAACCTTGAACTTTTAGGTTTTAAAAAAAATTTAAAAATTTTATCTCCCTTTTTAAATTCCCAAAAATTATTTTCCATAAAACCGGGTCTTAAAAATAATATTAAGTTATATTTTTGTTTAAAGGGAAAAAATTCTATGTTTTTATTCAGTGGGAAACCCTGGATTCTGGCAACCCAAAATTTTTTTTTCAAAAGAAAAAGTTTGGAAGCATAATTTTTTTTGGGGTTAAAAAAATTTTTTTTCAAAATTTAAAACTGCCCCTTTTTTAAATTTTTAAAAAATTTTCTGTTAAAAAATTCAAAACAAACTTTAAATTTTTCTATTTTTTTTTTTTGAAAAAAAATTTTTAAAAAAGGGGGGTCCCAAAAAAAATTTTTTAAAAATTTTTCCCTAAATTTTTTTTCCTTTTTTTTTAAAATTTTTTAAAAAAAATTTTTAAAATTTTTGGTTTTTTAAAGGTTTTTAAAAATTTCCAAAAACTTTTGTTTCTAAAATCCCTTTTTGGGGAAATTAATTTTTGAAAAACATTTAAAAAAAAACAGGGGGAAAAACCTCAAAAGCAAACAAATTTTCTTTTGGGTTTTCAGTTTTAGGGCAAAAAAAATGTAATTGGTTAAAATTTGCAACCATTTTGCACAAAACCCTTAAAAAAGGAAAATTTGGAAATTTTAAAAAGAAAACAAAAAACAAAAAAATGATTTATAAAAACCCTGGAAATTTTAAAAAAAATTGCCTGGCCCTTGAAAAATTAAGGAATGTTTTTTGAAAAAAGAAAATTCCCAAAAAAAAATTTTTCCCAAAGTTTTTAAAAGTATAGAATTTTCAAGGAGGGAACCAGTGTTTTCAAAAACCCTTAAAAAAAAAACCTTTAAAAAAAGAAAATTTTAAATTTACCTTTTTGAAATTGTTGTTAAAACCCCCAAAAATTATTTTTAATTTAAAATTTTAAAAAAAATGTTGAATAAAATAGTTTTAACCAAAAAATCCTTTTTAAAAAATTTTAAAAAAAGGACTTTTTTGGGAAAAATACTTTAAAAATAATTTAAATTTCTTTAAAAATTTCTTCTTTAGGATTAAAATTTTGGAAACCCCAATTTTAAAGTATTAAATTTCCCATGGGAAATTTAAATTTAAGTCCAGTGAAAAAGGGCAAATTCTTTTTCGCCTTTTTTCCCCTTTAAATGGAAAGGATGGGGTTACCCAACAAAATGAAGTTAAAAAATTTTTTGGGGAGGTAAATTAAAAAAATGGGGGTTTTTTTTCCCCCTTAAGAAAATTTAATTTTTCAAAAAATTTTTTAAAAATTTAAATTTTAACTTTAAAAAAATTTTTCAACTACAATATTTTTTAAAAAAATTTTTTAAAAAAAAAAATTTGGGGGCCCCCTTTTTTTTAAAAAAATTTTTGGGAATTTTTTTAAAAATTGAAATTTTTAAAAAAATTTTCAAACCCATTGGAATGGAAAAAAGGCCGTTCCTTCCTCTTTTAAAAAAATTTTGATTTTACAAAAGAAAATTTTTTCCCAAAAGGGGTTCGGTTTAAAGAAACTGGGCACATTTCACCCCCCAAATAAGAGAAATAAAGGGGGAAAAAAGGGTTATTTTTCAAGACCCTTAATGTCAAAATAAATAGTTTTTAAAACCTTAAAATTTTTTAAAAATTTTTAAAAAAATTTAAAAATTTTGTTCCCCTTTTAAAAACCTTTTTTCTGAAAAATTTTAAAAAGTAAATAAAAATTAAATTTTTTTAAAAAAATTGTTTTTTTAAAAAGGGCCTCGGGGTTCTGTTTCAATTTTTTGAGGGGCCAAAGCCGGGCCAACATAAATTTTTTTTTTTTAGGAAAATTTTAAAAAACCCTTTTTCAAAAGTTTTGTTGCCATGGAATTTTTTTTAAAATTTAAAGTTTTTTTGAAAACAAAAACTTTTTTTTTAAAAAATTATCCAGGGTGTTGTATTTAAGAAATTTAATTTAAATAGTATTGAAAACAGAGATGTTTGAATAAATATTTTGGACACCCTGTATAATTAAATCAAAAAATGAAGATAGTTTAGGATAAAGTTTGTTAACATTAGATTACATGTAAATTTGTCAGCGAAATTAACAAACAATGGCGGAGACATAACAGTTTAAAAAAAAGTATGTTTTTGACTTATCTTGCACTTACATTGCAAACACATTAATTTTATTTTATTGCATATCGACTTTTGAAAATAAATTGTATGATTTATTGACATTAAAAAAGAATCAAATCAAAATATAATATTTTGATTAAATTGAACCCCGCGTGCGGCAGCTCCAGCCACCTGTAGAATGTGGAGGTGGCAATAACAAGAAACATCCTTTGCCGCGCTAAAAAGGCAAATTTTGGATTAACCGCGGTAGTATTCCTTATGAAGCGCGTACCTGTTTGATATCCACTTACCGAAGCAACGATGACCCAAATGACACGGGCGACAGCATTGTGAATTGGATACAAGGCTTAAATGGAAAAGTCTGTTATTAACTATCTATCTTTCCCTCAGCTTGTAACTGAAATTCCACAAATACATAACAACTATTATACGCATGAAACTTGGGCATGCTTGTTAAACTGCTCATCTGTATAAAATTAAAATATTACCTTCAGATCAATGTGATACTGGTAATGTTAAGTGTGATCTTGATCATATATTTTTTCATTGTAAGAAATATATAGCCGAGACCTACAACCTATATAATGTTTTAATCCAAGGGCGTAAAGCTGTTTGTCCTTTTAACATCCTAATTCTTTTAGCCCTAGAAAGTACGAAGGTGAATATTGCATTGATTTCTTTTTTGAGCAGAATAAACTTAAAACTATAAATTACTTTTATGTAGAATTGATGCTTTTTGATAGTAGGCAGTAGGATAGTCTTACCCATTTTTTATCCTTATGTTTTTTTCCTTTTTAAGTGGTCTTCTTTTTGTATTTAAAATAATAGATCACCTGATCGACCCCAGTGGCGTGAAATGTGTGTTCCTGTCATATATGTGATAGGTTTGACTTATATTCACCCTTCATTATTAGTATGATAAATAATTAGAAAAAATAAAATATAAGATTTTTTTTAAAGTAACACTTTGTGACTGGCCGAATGGCTGATCAGCCTGTTGCCAATGAAGTAAAAAAAATACTCATCTTTCTATAGAATTGCAGTATGTTCATGTTTATGTGCGTATAAGGCTTTACCTTAAAATTTCTTAAAAATATTTGTTACCTTAAAAAAAACAATTATTTTTATTGTTAGACGGCAGGTTTAAATTGAA
>JAHBCN010009287.1:0-35737 GCA_019359885.1 Listronotus oregonensis | reverse complement strand
TACATTTTGCCCCTTTTTGTAATACATTAAATAAAAACTTTAATATTTGTTTTTTTTGGTTTTGTACAGTTGAGACATTCAATTTATTTTATTAGCTTGTTTAACCTATATTACCAAGTTTCCCTATCAATGTGAAAAAATAAATGAAACGGATTAAATATTTAAGATCTATTATAATATATAAAAACGGAATAATTTTTAAGGTAATTGTTTCTTATCACTGTTTCAACTTTTTAAGAGATTTTTAAAATTTCTTTTACAGGATACTTATTTGATACAATATAATAATAATCCGTGGGGAGCTTAAATATTTTTTCAATAATTTTTATTAACAAATTATACATACTACGGGGAATTTAATGTAAAAAAGCAATCATGGGTCTTTTCTAATACCTCCACATTTTTACGTCTAAAATATAATTCGAAAAAAAGCCTGCACCAAGTATATATATATATATATATATATATATATATATATATATATATATATATATATATATATATATATATATATATATATATATATATATATATATATATATATATATATATATATATATATATATATATATATATATATATATATATATATATATATATATATATATATATATATATATATATATATATATATATATATATATATATATATATATATATATATATATATATAAGTATATAAAATCAAGTAAATGGTCTAATTCTGACACATATTTTAACCGTATTAAAACTAAATAATGTTACTAGCATCTGTTGAAATGGATAAATTTAATTGAAATAATTTAAATAATGTTAAGTTTGTTTAGCAAATTTTTGCTCGTTGATGTTTTCCAAAGAATTTAAATGATGATTTTTAAGGCGATTAAAAATGGTTTCCACAAACCAAGCAGATCCGATCTAAATGAGCTTTTCCAGTCTAATACACGGAACAAAAACGATTTACTTTTACGACTGCTAGTCGTTATTAATATCAACTGATAGATGTTTTCCAATAATATGTTTGGTGTGCAAAAAACATGGATTAAACGATTAGTTTAATGTTAAACAATCATTTCTTGGATTCAATATAACTTTGTTAAAGTTATCTTTAACATTAACAAAATGTTATTTAAAAATTTCGGTGTAACATAAAATAATTATTTTTTGTAACAAGAGCAAAATATAATCTAAATATTACTTAGAATCGGTAACATAATAGGTCTGTTTTTTATTTATAATTATTTTACACTTTCTCTATACGCCTAGTCCTAAAATATACTTTTTATAAGAGTACTTCCGTAAAAAAGTGCAAAATATTGTTTACTAATTGTGAATAACACACAGATCTTATATTATTAATAATCAAATACAAATCAGCAACATATATTATTTAAAATTAAATACTAAATGATGTTAGTTTAATACCGTTTATAAACTAACAATACATAATTTAAATGTTTAAATATGTTTGAATTCATCTTAAATTTAATACTATCAAGGCGCAGAAAAATTACAGTCCCACAAAAGAATATTGAAGTTCCGAATGACTTGACCATATTTTTGAAATAGCTGAATCCAAATCCAGGGTCAGCTTTACCCCATCAGGTCAGGGTCAACAGCATTTCAGGTCAAATCTGCAAAATTAATCGCAACCCAATTTGAAAAATGTATACCTATGTTTTTAAGGTCGCTGAATATAAATGCGTGGTCAGTTTGACCCATCGGGTTATAGTAATTGATTTTGAAAGGCAAATCTGAAAATTTATAATTTTTTAGATTTGACCACAATTTCAAATTCAGCAACCTCAAGAACATAAGTATTTACTCTTCAAATTTGGTTGCGATAAGTTTTGCAGATTTAATCTTGAAATGCCCTTGACTTTAACCTAAAGGGTTAAACTGACCCAGATTTAGATTTAGCAATCTTAAAAACATAAAGAGACCATGGTCAAGTCTTTCGAACCTTCAATTTTTTTTATTGGGCTGTACATTTTGCAGATTTGACCTAAAATGCCCTTGACCCTGACCTGATAGGGTCAAAATGACCCCGATTGTAATTCCTTGACCCCAAAACATAAAGGTACTCATGTCAATTTTAAATTAAATTTTATATTAAATTTAAATAAAAATTATTTTTAAAAAATATAATTAATTTTAAAATTTTAAATTTTAATAATAAAAAGGTTGTAATTTAAGAATACTTAACCTTTGGGAAAAAAAAATTTTAAAAGGGAAAAATTTTCCTTTTTAATACCCTTTAGCATTTTTTAAATTTTCCCCAAAAATAAAAAAAAACAAAAATGGATTTAAAAATTTTAAATACTAAAATAAAAAATTTAAAATTTGGGGGGTAAAAAATTTTAAATTTAAAGGGGAAAAAAAAATTTAGGTTTGGCCCAAACAATTTTTTTTTTTTTAGGCCCTTATTAAATTTTAATTTTTAAATTTTTTTTAAAATTTTAAAACTTATTTTTTAAAAAAAAATAAAATTATAAATTTTTTTTTTTGTATAGTTTTTTAACTTTTTTTTTTAAAATAAATTTTTTAAAATTGAAAAAAACAAATAACTTAAAAATTCAAAAAAAGTTAACTAAAAAAAAAATAAAAAAAACATAAAAATTTAAAGTTTTTAAATTTTTAAATGGCATTTCCCCAAAAACCCCAAAATGCTTAATTGCCAAAAAGGCCGATTTTTCGGGGGACTGTTACAGCCTTCCCCCTTTGGGTTTAATTTCGGGGTTAAAAAATTTTTTTTAAATTCCCCAAAAAAAGGGTTTCCCCAGGGCCTTTTAGGGCCATTCCCCAATTTTTTTAAAAAATTTTTGGGAAAAAAAGGGGGGGGGGCCCATTTAAAATAAAAAAATTTTTTTTTAAAAAGAAAAATAATTTTGGGTTGCTTTTTAAAATTTAAATTTTTTCCAAAATTAAAATTTCCAAAAAAAAAAGGTTTTTTAAAAAAAAAAAATTTTTAAAATTTTAAAAATTTTTTTAAAATTAATAAAATTTTTAATCCCAAAAAATATTTTAAAAATTTTTGGGAAAAGGCTTTCATGCCCAAAAAATTTTAAAAAAATTTTATTCAATGGCTTTTTAAAAAAAAAAAATTTCACCTTTTTTATTATCTTATTTTAATTTTAAAAACGGGGGTAATTTTAAAAAAGGGGGAACCCAAAGGTTAACAAGCCTTTATTTTTGGGGAAGGTGGGTTTTTTTTTTTAAAAAACCTTTTTTTTTTTTTTTTTTAATTTTCAAAAAATCCCAAAATTTTTTTTTTAAACCCCTAAACAATTCTTTTCCCCCGGGAAAAAAAAATTTTTTTCCCCTTTTTTTTCCTTGGCAAAAAAAAATTAAAATTCTTTTTTTTTCCCAAAACATTCTTTTAAACACCAAAAATTTTTTTTTGACTTTTTTAAAATTTCCCAAAAATGTAAACAAAAAAAATATAAAAAAGAAAATAATTTTAAAAGAAAAAATTTTGAAATGGAAAATATTTTTTTTTTTTTAAAAAATTTTAAAACATTAAAGGTTAAGGGAGTTCAAATTTTAAAAAAAAAAAAAAATGAAAAAAAGTTGTTTTAAATCAAAAATCCCAAAATTTTTTACATTTAAATTAGTTTCCCCTTTTTCCCAAATTTTGGGGGCAGATAAAGTTAAAAATTTTAAGGGTTTTTAAAACTTTTTTTTTTTTTAATTTGGAAGAGAATTAAAAAAATTGTAAAAACAAAAGGGGTTTAAATTTTTTCCCCCCAAAAAAAACCCCTTTTAAAACCCCAAAATTTTTGTTTAATTTACATTTAAATATTTAAATTTATTTTTAAAATTTATTTAATATTTATATTTATTTTTAATATATTATTTAAATTTTTATTATATTTTTAAATTTTTTAAAATTTTTTAATTAAAATTTAAAATTATATATTTAATTTTTTAATTAAAAATTTTTAATAATATATTTTAATTATATATATTATAAAAAAAAAAATGGGAAAAAAAATTTTTTTTCCCGGGTAAAAAAAACCCCTTTAAAATTTTTTGTTTTAAAAGTAATTTTTGGTAAAAAATTTTTTTTTTAAATTTTAGTGAAAACCTTTAATTTTTTTTTTTTTAAAAAAACCTTTTTAAAAACATTAAAGTTTTTAAAAATAAAAAAAATTTTTTTTAAATTTTTATTTTAAAATTAAAAATTTTAAAAAAAATTATTATATTTTTTCATTTTTTTTTTTTGGGGGAAAAATATTTTCTGGTTAAAAAAATCTTTAAAATAAACCTTATTTATGTTTTCCCTTTTTCAGGGATCCAAAAAAAACTTTTTAATTTTTTTAAAAAAAAAAAAAAATTAAAAATTGTTGGGGTTAGCCTTTTAAATTTTTCCATTTTTTAAATTTTGTAATATTTCTTGAGTATCTTAAAAAAAATTTTCCCCCTTTTTTAAAAAATTTTAAAATTTTGTTTCCCTTTTTGGGCCCTAACCAAATTTTTAAATTTTTTTAAAAGAAAAAATTGCGCTTTGTTTCCTAAAAATAGGATATTTTTTTAAAGTTTTTCCCAAAAATTTTTTTCTTTTTTTTAAAATTTTAAATCCTTTTGGGGTTTTAAAAGAATTAAGCCAAAAATTTTTTTTTAAAAAAAAATTTCAAAAAAAGTATTTTGAAACCCCTTTTTTTTATAAAAACCCCCCCAAAAATGAAAACTTATAAAAAAGGGCCTTGAAATTTTTGAGGGGGATTTTTTTAAAACCAATTTTCTTTTTGGGTTTTTTAAAATTAAAATTAAATTTAAAATTTCCTAAAAAATTAATTTTGATTTAAAAAAAAGTTTTCCCTTTAAAACCCACTTTTTTGCCCTTCAAAAATTTTAAGAAAATTTAAATGGGTTTTGGATTAAAAATAAATAAAAATTTTGATTTTTTCCCCAATAAAATTTTAAGAAAAAATTTTTTTTAAAATAAAAAAATTTAAAGGCCAAAAAAAAAACCCATTTTTCCCCAAATAATTTTAACTTTAAAAAATTTTTTAAAAGTTAAAATTTTTAAAAAATTTTTTAAAAACCCTTTTTTAAATTAAAAAAAGGGGGGTAAATTAATTTTAAAATTTTTTTTTTTAAAAATTTTTTTAAAATTTTTATTAGGGTCCTTTTAAATATTTAAAAAAATTTTTTAATTTTTTATTTTTTTTTAAATTAGATTTAAAATAAATTTTTTAAAATTTTTTTTATTTTTTTTAATTTAAAAAAAAATAAAAAAATTAAAATTTTAATTTTTAAATTAAAAAAATTTTATATTTTTAAAAAATTTTTTTTTTTTAAAAATTTAAATTTAAAATTTATTTAAATTTTTTTTTTCCAAATTTATTTAAAACGAAAAAAACCCGAATAAAAAAGGTATTGGAATAATTAATTTTTGGTTAAAAAAATTTTCAAAATTGGTATTTTTAATTTTTTTTTTTAAAAATTTTTTAAAATAATCTTCGCTTTAATTTTTTTAAAAAGGGGTTTAATATATTTTTTTTGGTATAAAATTTTTAAATTTTTTAAATTTTTTTTAAAAATTTTTCTTTTTTTTGTTTTGGGGTTAGGGGAATTATTTAAAAAATTTTAAAAAAAAAAAACAAAATGGAATTTTTTCCCTTTTTTTTTTAAAAGGGGATATCTTAAAAAAAACAAACAAAAAAAATTTTTTTTTTTTCCCCCTTTCCCAAAAAACCCAAAATTTTCCCCAAAAAAAAACCCAAAAAAATAAAAAGTGGGCAAAAAACCAAAAAGGAAATTAAAAACCTTTTTTTAAAAAAATTAAAAAAAAAAGGGTTTTTAAAAATAAAATGTTTAAATTTTTTAAAATTAAATTAAAAAAAATTTTTTTTGGAAACAAAAAACAATTTTAAACAGTTTTTTTAAAAAGACAAAAAAAACTTCAAAAATTTCTTTTTTGAAAATTTAAAATTTAAAAATAAAAATTTTTTAAATTTTAATTTAAAATAGAAAAAAAAATATAATTTATTTTAAAAAAATTTAAAAAAATTTTAAATAAAAAATTTTAATTAAATAAATTTTTTTTTAAAAAATATAAAAATTATAATAAAAAAATTATAATTAAAATTTTTTTAATTAATTTTTTTTATCAAAAAAAGGGAAATTTTGTTGGGGCAAAAATTTAAAATTTTAAAATTAAAAAATTTAAAAAAATTTTTTAAAATTTTTAATTTTTTAAATTTTAAAAAATTTAAATTTTTTTTTATAAAATTTAATAAAAAACCTTTTTAAAAAACTAAATCCTTTAAAATTAAAAACCCCTATCACTTTCCCTTTTTTTTTATACAATTTTTTAAACGAAACCCAAATTTTTTTAAAAAATTTAAAGCCCATTCTTAATTTTATTAATTTTAAAATGCAGATTAAAGGAAAAATTTCCCCAAAAAAATTTTTTTAAAAAAAACCTTTTTAGTAAAATTTTTTTTTTTAAAATTTATTTTTTAAAATTTTTTTAAAAATTTTTTTGGAAACAAAAAAAAAAAAAAAAATTTTTTTTAAAATTTTGGTTTTTTTTTTTTTAAATTTTAAAACCTAGTTAACATTCCCGACCAAATTTTTAAAATTAAAAACCCCAAAAAAAAAGAAAAATAAAAAAAAAACCAAAATTGAAGAAGGACCGTCCATTTTTTACAAGGGAAATTTTCATGGTTTTGGGGGAAAAAAAAAAACATTTAATATTAAAAGACTTAAAAAGTTTTTTTCTACTTTTTCCCCAAAACCCCCCTTTTATATTGTTTTCTTTTAATCTTTCCAGTGAAACAAAAGGGGAAGGGTAAAGAAAGAGAAATAAGCATATGCTTTTTAAAAATTTAATTTAATCTAATTGTTATTAATAATATTCCATAATTACTATAATTATTAGGACACTTTAAAGAGTATGTCTTTAAAGTACCCACAGGAGGCTCCTAGCAGGAAAACAACATACCGCACAAGGTGGCCAAATTCATGCTTTAAAGACATTATAAAATGAAAGATTATGTTTTGTTACATATTAATAAGTATTAATCTTATTTATGTGTAACATATTAAACTTATTAGTTCTGTAAAACCTATCAATAAATGGAATGAGTGTGATGTGATGTTAAAAGTAAAATATTGATTAAAAAACCAACTGTGATATTTCTAAATAAAAAACCATCTGTGATAAATATTATTAAACCAGATCAAAGATAAAACCTTTGAGCCTTTCATCAGCTCGGCCGCATATTGTTCGTTAATAATATTAATAATAAAATAATTATAAATTATTAGTTCAACGAAGCTGCAGTGTAAGCAAAACACATGTCATAATGTGTGAATATAGGTTAAATATTTAAAACTAAAGTATTTTTTAAAAAATTTTAAATACCAAAAGCATATTTTTATTTTACTATTTGGCATTTAAAAAAAAATTGTTAATAAATAATAAAGTAAGATAAAATATCAGGGACATGTTAAATTAAAATTACCCTTAGAAAAGAAAGTCCGAAATACGTAAATAGTAGAACTATCTAAGAAAAAATAATACATGCATTGAGTGTATACTACTATTCCGGGTGACCCAGCGAACATTTAACAGCTCATTATATTAATATTTACAAAGATACTATTCTACAATTGGAAGGATTTCTACAACATATAGTCATACTTTTTCAGAAATTTATAAGTAATTTTTGTGATTTCCAGTTTAACCGGAAGTCACTAAAATATTTTTTAATGATCACTCTACATGTTTTTTCGGCCTTTCAAATTTCTCCGAAAATTCTCTTTTTAACCATGTATCACAATGTTACATTTGCTTTAAAAATGGCGTCGAAAGTATTTACTTAAATAAGCTTCAGTATCGATTAGACAAGGGTATTTAAAGATGTTTTACATTATTTTGACCTGGTTGATGTTGGTCGACGTATTTGGGAAACTGAAAGAAACAGCATATTTTTATTTGTCCATGAAAAAAAATTAATTATTTATTGCATAAGATAAGCATCATTGATTTATTTTTGCAATTATTTCAACTTTTACTGCGTAATTACCAAATGAATAATATCTGTTAATGTCACACTGGAGATCTTAAATCAATCACAGAAGATGGAATCCCTACAAAACGATAGAAAAATTATTGTTTTATAGCCATGGACAAATAAAAGTGTCCTATTCTGCTTTTAAAAATATTCCAAGCATCTAACCAGAACTTTTTTGGAAATATAAAAAATCTAGCCACTCTCCTCTGACATCAACCAGGCCTTAAAATATAAAGCACACTGTAAGATATTATCTGTTCTTTCGAAACCATAGCATATTACGCTGAAGAATGGTTTAAGCTTTACATCATGGCCTACTAAAGATTATTTAAATAAATAATATTTTAAAACCATTTTAAAATTAAATATTACATCACATACATGGTTAAAAAAATAATTTTAAGGTTAACCTGCTAGAAAAAAATGCAGGTTGGTATCCAAAAAAAGTAAATTTTCTATACTTTCGTTTAAACTAAAAGTAGTAAAATTTAATTATTGTGTCCTGAAAGAAACCCCAACTCTGTGTTCACACGTCGTCGTCGTGGTTGGGCCCAGTAGGATCTTTTTGAACATGTGCTAGAGTTGCTGGTTATCAGCAACTCTTTTGGCTAGCGTATGGAACGGGATCCGAAGCTAAGATGAGCACAAGGCTTAACTTAAGGTGTTAGCATACCGTGCTGGGTGAGTGTAGACATCCTCCTCATACAATTTCCCAACGGTGCCTCTGAGAATCAGGGACCTCTCAGGTATCTAGCCTTACTCAGGTAATGCAGGGGCTCTGCCGTGGTGGACTTTACTTTCCTGGCTCCAAACAAAAAGCGGACAGAATCACAATAGGAAAAAAAGTGGCAAAGGTGCGCTGACCGAAACGAACAGATCCGTTTCGATAGGTGACTCAAGTCACAAGCAGACAAAGTGCGCCGACTGAAACGGGTGAATCCGCTTGAAAGGTGCCCCTATCACCGGCGCCTGTTTACGGGACGGGCTAATCATCCCGAACAAACAGGTGCTTAGGAAGGGTTTCCTGAATCCAAACAGAAGGCGGATAGAACCGCCTTTATAGGAAAAAGGGTTCCCTGGCTTTAAACAAAAAGCGGATAAGACCATTTTCATGGGGTAAGGCCGGAGATGCGGCCTTAGAAAGAACATCTGGTTCCTGTAAGAAAGACCTGGTAGCTACCCACGTCACTAGACCAGGAGAGGAGGGCATGACGGATCTAATCGTCTGCTCGTCATACTTTCCAGGAGACAGAAACACCAGAACACATCAGAACACATTGTGCTATGTGTCTGTGCGACACGGTAAGAGAGATGAACTCTCTTCCAATCGGTATCGGATTAAATTTCGATCCTATTGGAGAAATATAAAAAGTGTGAGCCACAATAGAGAGCGGTCGCAGTGGAGGCGAAAGGTCCACTCACTTTAAACCTACCTACCTACCTACCTACCTGAAAAAAAATTACCTGCTATAAACCACTGCCAATTTTAAAGAATTTTCTTTGTAAATAAGGTACATGTTCCCTGGGTCACCCGGTACTTGGTGAAAATTCCTTCATAGATAAAAATGATTTCTAATATGTTTTTAGGATTTCCATTTGTACTTAGTTTTCCGCATTTTTTAAATGCTGATCCAGTTGTATTTAATCGTTTAAAAGGTTTGAATCCAAATAAAGAGATACACGAATCATTTATTATTCTTGAAAGTGTAAGTAAATAAAGTTATAAAAAAAGTTAGGTACTTAAATTTAAAAAAATGCATAGTTTTTTTCTAGTGGAAGCATATTTATAATATTGTTAAATAATTATTAAAAACTAAACGTTTAAAATTAAATTGTAAGTTTTGTCAACCTTAAAATATTGTCAGTTCCTTATTTGTTTGGTATCATTTTTGATTTCGTTTTGTCAATTAATTAAGTATATTGTTACAGACGATAAAAGTATTTGTTTAGTTTATAGAGACGTATAAACTTGAAATTATTTTGTTTAGGTTAATAATTTACCTAAATAAATATCTTAGTTTTTCCGACGGCTATTGTGAAGTGTTCTGAGGGCGCTGGTGTCATCCATTTTGCATTTTTGCATCCTATATTAAAAAAATTCTTCCGGACTTTTTGATCCTTTTTCACTATACTATAAAAGGGATGAAAGACCACGCAAAAGCCAGTGTATGATAGTCATTTGAAGCATTCAGTTTTTGACATTGATTAGTAATTGATAATTGATAAATAATAAGAGGGTGTTAAAGTTTTCGTACACATAAGAAAAAAAACAGACAAAATGCCAAAGCAATGCGGCAAACGTACTAGCCAAAAGCGTAGACATTCTAGTTCCAGTAATAGAAGAAGCAGAAGTGTTAGTAGTTTAAGTAGTTCTAGTTTTGGCTCAAGTGAAAAAAGAAAAAGTGGCAAGTACAAACTAAGTATGCTTTCTAAAAAATTAAAGGCAAAATTGATAGTGTGTCAGTGTTCTCGGATAATTCGGGAGAGGAGGGGGTATTTCTATGCAACAATGGCTACATACCATAGACTCTACAGAAGATATGTTTGATTGGCGTATTTTTGTGTTGCAAAAATTATTCACATATGCAATAAAATTGGTATGACAATCAAATTAACCTAAATATCTCCCGGGATAAATAGAAAAGAAAATTAATAGAGGTTTTCCCGATACAGACCAAGTATGTTTGGTAAACCAAAAAAACTTTTAAATATTTAAAGCAATAAAAGTCAAAATTTAATTGATACTAAAAAACTATAGCTTAATAACTATATTTAGTAGATAATATTATTAATAGACTAAATATTCCTTTTCTAAAGATAGGTGCATAGGCCGCGGGCTGTGTTAGCACACAATATCTTAACCGCTGTGTTCACACATCGTCGTTGTGGTTGGGGCCAGTAGGATCTTTTGGAACATGCGCTAGAGTTGCTGGTTATCGGCAACTCTTTTGGCTAGCGTATGAAACCGAAGCTTAGATGAACACAAGACTTAACTCAAGGTGTTAGCATACCGTGCTGATGAGTGAATGACATCCTGTGCCTTAAACAGGTGTCTTCAACGGTGCCTCTAAGATGGAGGGCGACCTCTCAGAGTATCTAGCCTTACTGCGGTAATGCGGGGCTCTGCCGTGGTGGACTATTACTTCCTAGCTCCAAACAGAAAGCGGACAGAACCGCTTTCATAGGAAAAAAGTGACAAAGGTGCGCTGACCGAACCAGATAAATCCGTTTCGAGAGGTGCCACTCAAGGTTACAAGCAGACAAAGGTGCGCAGACCGAAACGGGTGAATCCGTTTCGTAAGGTGCCCCTGAAGTCACCGGCGCCTGTTTCATGGGGAAGGGCTAATCCATCCTGAACAAACAGGCGCTTAGAAAGGGCTGCCTGAATCCAAACAGAAGGCGGACAGAACCGCCTTTATGGGAAAAATGGTTCCCTGGCTTTAAACAGAAAGCGGATAGGACCGATTTCATAGGATAAGGCCGTAGATGCGGCCTCAGAAAGAACATCTGGTTTCTGTAACAAGGACTTAGTAGCTACCACGTCACTAGACCGGGAGAGGAGGGCATGATGGATCTAATCATCTGCTCTTCATACTCTCCAGGAGACAGGGACACCAGAACACATCAGAACACATTGTGCTCGTGTCCGTAAGCGACACGAGTAAGAAGAAATGTAAGAACTCTCCTCCAATCTGGTATCGGATTCGTTAGAAGTCCAATCCTATTGGGAGAAATATAGAAAGGTGTGAGTCACAATAGACCTAGCCGTCGCAGTGGTGGGCGTAAAAAGTCCACTCACTTTAAACCTACCTACCTAGCACAGAATATTTACTAAAATATTTAATAGCCAATAATACAAATTTTAGATCCTCACATTGTAATGAAAATAAACAAAACCGATTGATTTAAATAAAAAGGCATTAGTTGTTGAGTTTTTAAAAAGAGAAAAGTAATAAAATATACTGTTATTTATGTAACAAAGAAGGTCTTGAAAAATGCGAATGTCCAAAGACAAAAATATCAAGTTTTATGATTTTCGTTAAATTAAGGGACATTTTTAAGAAGAAAAAGATTATGACTACCAAACACACCATTTGTAAGGTATTGTAAGGTAATACTGACTACAATAATGCAAAATTTATTAAAAAAGTAAAAATTAATAATGAAAGTTTTACAGGGTATATTAATTTTGGTAGTGGCTGTAATACAACAAAACTTGTAGTTTGCAATAAATTAAGACTTCTTGTAAACCGACATAAATATAGTATTGTTATTAAAGGCTACGGAGGCGCAACAGTAAGCTTAATCGATGTCGTATCATATACCATAGAAATTAATGAGCTCAAAATTCTGATTATTTGATGTACCCAATCATTTGCAAAATGTTGATCTTTTGATAGGATGACCGATGACCGAAAGAGAGGGTATTTTTGTTTTCAAGAAGTATTTAAAATTAACCAAATTTGACCTTCGTAATGAACTAAGTTTACTATTTGAAGAAAATTGAAATAAAATTCGAATAAACGTTCCTGATAAAACTAATCTTAGGCCAGTTGTGAATTTCGTTACTAATACTCATTATTAATACTCAAAAATAACTTAATTGGCCTATTTCTTTAACCGAAACTAAACAGTTTCCTTTTTTAGATGTCAGGAATACCAATAGGGGGACGAGGAAGATTACAAGTTAGTTTACGTATTCCGGAGCTGAGTGGCTTTAATAACCAGATCCGTAGATTCAGTAATATGTTTTTGCCAATGCTCTGTATTGAATTTGTAAGTATTGTCTTTTGTCGTGATATTAAACCTGCTTGAGGCCAGAAAAAAGACATTATTTTAAAGATGGTTTAACTAAATAAACCGAGAACTTTAGTTAAATCTTGATTTTTATTTTAAAAATGACGGAAAACCCAAAAAATTAAAAATTAAGTATAATACAAGTATATTTGTTTATAGTTCAGTAAATGAAGGGACAAAGCTGTAAATAAATTTGTACAATTTTCCCTTGTGTCGCAATTCTTAGGTTTTTGGGTATACTTTCAAGCAAAAAAAAGTTTATCGACATTAACAGGAGGGAAAGAGCTGAAAATGGCCCCTCAAGGCCCGAAAAATGGGTTTCTCGCTAATATCTGCCAAAATATGCAAATGAATATCGCCTTGTAATCTACAAAAATAATCCCTATAATTTTTTTAGAAAAATAGATAGTATACGGGGACCCAAAAGTCCCCTCATTTTAGCTGCCGCTCTACCGCTAGAATGCCGCTATTTTCATACTCGGGCAATAATGTACATTTTTCATAATCATTCAAATTTAATCGAAATAGCCCGTACCTATCATTGCATATGAGTTTGGGTCCAATCAGATTTTTCTAGAATATTAAAAAAGGGTCAAAGTCCACAATGTTTGGAGGGTATCTCATGGGTTTATTGATATTTTTGAAAAAATGGTTTAATATTAATATTTATTTTTTATAATGAAACCTTAGCCAGTGTTTAATGATTCCAGAAAATTTCCTTCACCATCTTTCTTTCGTTTTGATTAAAATTGTTTTGCCCATCTGAATTTTTTAGCCGTTTTCGGCTATCTATCCAGTGTGGAATGTTATGGGTTTTTGACGGCCGTTTTTGCGAAAAATATTGGTGTTGCGAAAAAAATGGTAGGAACCATTTTTGTAGATTTCGAGGTGATCTTCATTTGTCTTTGTCTTGCCTTAACAAAAATTCTTTAATTCGCATATTTTGGCAGATATTAGCGGGAATCTTATTTTTGGGACTTTGGGGGGCCATTTTCAGCGGGTTCTTACGTCAAAATCGTGATAAACTTTTTCTCGCTCGAAAGCATCCGCCAAGACCTAAGAATTGCACCACAATTGAAAACTGTACATATTTATTTACAGCTTTGAGTACTTTCAGGTCTTCAGTTACAGTTTTAAAATTTACTAAACTGCTTAAACATTCATTTATGTATCAAGTTGAAAGTTTTAATTTAACTAAAAGATTACACTTCCCGTTGGTTATGCACCTTTCCAAGTTTTTTTATTATTTTTAAATACAAAGATAATGGTTTTTACTGTAAAGTAAATATATAGTGTTTTATCCCTAGTATATTGAAGCGATAAACAAACTAATACTTATTCATTGTTCTTTAGGTTGTCGAGGGAATGCCTTGGTATTATTTCGCTTTTCTGTATTTTCAGACAGTTATTGTTCCTTATACAGAATTTTTCATGTCAATGGGCTTTTTAATAACTGGATTTATATGTGTATATTTTGTACAATTAAATCTTCGAAAAAAATATAATGATAAAGAACAATTAGTCAGTAGTAAATATACTGAATCTGAAAAACTTTTAAAATAAAAATAAAGTATGTAACCGGTTTTATTGATTCACCTTTAAAATAAATAGAACTTATAGAATATAGTTTTTAACACAACTAAAAAGTGTAATTATAAGTACTTTTATAAAAAAAGTAAATAAATAAAAAAGTATTAAAACTACTAGTACTATAATTAGTATCATTCGAATTATTCGAATAATTCGAACTATTTGAATAATTCGAACTATTTAAATAGTTCAAATTATTTAAATAGTTTAAACCAATAATCGATTTAAAACTTAAATCGAATAATTCGTATTCGATTCGCCTCGAATAATTCGCCTAGTCGTACACCCCTTTTTTCAGAGATCCCAA
The DNA here is from genome assembly GCA_019359885.1 of Listronotus oregonensis. Lineage (NCBI taxonomy): Eukaryota > Metazoa > Arthropoda > Insecta > Coleoptera > Curculionidae > Listronotus > Listronotus oregonensis. The sequence goes on along the minus strand of JAHBCN010009287.1, from coordinate 21,037 downwards.
TATTCTCATAGCCAATTTCGGACATGCTGTACAGCTGTACAACCATTTTCATGTTTGAAACAAGTAATTGTCATAATTTAGAACAATTACCACGTTAGTTTGACATCTTAATGTCTTAAAATATGTTTAATTTTAAAAATTGGTGCAAATTGATACAACATTGTTTATCAATATACTAATTAGTTAATTTATTTTACTATGCGGTACTTAGTGTACAGGGGTTTTCCGTATAATTTGGAGCACCACCAGAGCTTTCATTTTAAGAGTAAGATGAAACTTTAAATTACAAGAGTTGAAGTATTTTTAATGAACCGTCAGAATTTGCCATCAGACAAAACAAAAGAGCATCGGAAATGTGTTTAAAAATACCAGGTTTAGTTTTTGTTAAATGGAACACTCTGTATATTAATTGTTTTTTAGTTCCTTACTTTACTCTGATTTTAAAAATATAAATATGTTGTATATTTATTTCTTCCTTTTAACCAGTGTTTCACTTTAAAATATTGCATATTAATTTTTACCGCAACCTACATTTTTTTTATTACATTAAACCATAACGAATATTTAAATCAGTAATCAATTAACAAATAGGCTAAATTTTGTTTTCTCGGCAATCTAGATTTTTATAAATATGCAATATTTTAAAGTAAAATACTGGATTAAACGATTAAAACAAACACACAACATTTATATATTTTTAAAATGAGAGTAAAGTAAGGAAGCCAAAAAAATAATAATATACAGGATGTTTCACCTAAAAAAACAAACTTGATATTTTTTAACACATTTTTAATGCTCTTTTGATTTATCTAATGAAAAATTCTGACGGTTCAATAAAAATACTTCAACTTTTATAATTTAAAGTTTCTTTAACTCCTAAAATAAAACCTCTGATGGTGTTCCAAAGTATACAGAAAAGCCCTGTACATATAAAAATAAACACTATTCCGTTGATAACAATATAAGTACTATCGTGTAGTATACCGGGTGACAACAAAATCACTTCTAAGCGTTTTATTTATTTATTTTTTTAATGAAAGAACGTTAATAAATCTTAGGATGATAAATTGTGTCATCAGATGCAGAGTTTGGATACAATATTATCTACCCATCACTTTCGGTTAAAATTAAGGTTGCTAAGGTTTTGATGTTGTAAATGGAATATTCTTTGTTTAATACACGGCGAAAAAAAATTATTATGACGTATAAAATAAAGTCTTAAAGAAAAGTTTAACAAAGCCTAATTAATATTTATGGTATTAATTAGTTAAGTGTTGGTTATAAACTGCATAATATGGGGTGCTTTAGACATTTTATGTGTTAAGGTACCTTTGCAAATATATGTATTTATTTTGACACATTTTTCTTACATAACTTATCCTTTAAAGGAATATTAACTGCCAAACTTACATGACTTTGCGCTTAACAATTTTTGTAAATTAACTTATTTTTCTTTGATGCAACAAAAAAATGCAATAACTCAGTATACATTTATTCATTTCCTTTTTTTTTAATCTACTTGACTCTTTTGTGCTCAATAATATTTTTAATTTCAATTTAAAATTACATTTTCATATAAGCTTTTAATTTTTTACCATCTTAAGAAAAGCCATAGGTTCTAAAGAGAGAGGCGTTCTCTTGTCTCGTGTTCAGCCTATGAGCGTGAGAGTTCCTCGTCTTGACGAAACGAGAGATTAGTATTTCTTGTTTTGGCAAAATCACTAATAGCATCCCAACTAAAAATGTTTAATTTTAAAATTTGTGTTTTAAACATTTCACCATGGACATTTAAGCTAAGATATGAAGGCAAATAAAAAAAATGCAATTTTTCACTCTCATGCTAATACTCGAAAATTTCAGACTCAAAAATTTAAAAACAAAATATTTTTATTTGTGATAAATAGTTCATGTACCAATCTACATACTTTAAAGTACATAAATTAAAAAGTTCCATACAATTTTTTTAACAAACTTTTACCCCTTTATGGGTTAAGTTTTTTAAAATACTCTCTTAGCTGACGTCTCCTATCTTTTTGGGTAGTCACAAAGAAGTCCCATTACCAAATTTTTTTCAACTTTAAAAATAACCATTTTATACACAAACTTTCATCTTCATTTTATCTTCACAAAGGGATGTTATTCCAAAAATGTTAAAACATTTTAAGTCGTATGTAATAGCCTACATACCAATTTTCGTACTTCTAAGTTCAAAACCGACAAAGTTCCATACAAAATTTAACCCTTAAATTCTTTTTTAACCGACGTCTTTTACTTGGAATATACCGCCGTTTTAAATTTCATTTACATTTGTTAAGTAGTTTTTGAGATTTTGATATTTGACAATGAAGGTGTAAAGAAGTGAATTTTTGCCTATATATCTTATATATAGATATCATAAAAACTACCAAACCGATTTTGATGAAATCGTTACTGTTCCCTAAGTGAAAGTATGTGTGAACCAATAAAAAAAGAATGGTCACAATCCGATTAATAGTTTCGGTAAAAAGGGTAAACAAACATATATACAAATATAAAGGGTGTTCCAATAAGTGGTTTCGAATGCTGGTAACGAATAAAATAAAAGTTTTATAACATACTTAAAATTTATTTATCATAGTGCGTTACTGGACGACTTCTTCAGCAGCACATAAATCGTTTGTTGAAATTTTTCATTACTTGTTAACACATTTCTGGAGGTGGAAATATTCGTGTAATTTCTTGTTTAAGCCTAGTCGTCCACTAAGCCTAGTCGTTCACTGGAAGCGAAAACAAGCGGCTACGAGTTCACGCGACACGAGCGTCAACAAGCGGCTATAAGATAAGCGATTTCGTGCTACAGGGATCGTCCACTGGTGGCGGCTACTCACACTGTTCAGTAGCGACAACGTACCAAAGCAGAGTACACATGTTTGCTTTCATTGTGTTTCTTTTGTTTTGTGTTTATTATTGCAATTTAAAATGAATACAGAAGATGCATATTTCTTATAAATTCCTTATAAGAGTTTAATAAGGCGTCAAAGAGTCCAAAAAAGACGAGATGGGAATACGAATGGACCGTGATAAGAAGTTTGCCGGTCTCTTCCATTTTTACACTCGCAACAAAATGTCAAAACTATATAAAAAATAAACAAAGCAACCTAGCTTACTAATGTTTGCAGACTAAATGATATAAAATAATCGCGTGGCTACGAGTAAAAATCCCATTCTGAGGGGATCTCCCTCGCAAGTAAGTTTACGCTCGTAGCCGCCCTTTTAGAGTTGCTTGCAATGGACGAGGGTACTATTAAAAAGCAATAGTTAGGATCTGCCGCACATAGTCGCTTGTTGACGCTTGTGTCGCTTAAGCTCGTAGCCGCTTGTTTTCGCTTCTAGTGGACGACCAGCCTAAGGCTGGTCTTCCACTGCAAGCGAAAACAAGCGGCGACGAGCTCATGCTACACGAGCTTCAACAAGCGGCTATAAGACAAGCGATTTCGTGCTACGGAGGTCGTCCACTGGCGTCGGCTGTTTACACTGTTCAGTAGCGACAAAGTTGCAAAGCAGAGTATACATGTTTGCTTTCATTATGTTTCTTTCGTTTTGTGTTTATTGCGATTTAAAATGTATGTAGAAGATGCATATTTCTTTGAAATACCTTATTACAGTTTAAAAAGGCGTCAAAAGTCCAAAAAGACGGAGGGGAATACGAATGGACCGCGATAATAAGTTTGTCGGTCTTTTCCATTTTAACACTCGCAACAAAATATCAAAACTATTAAAAATATAATCAAAGCAACCTAGCTGACTGCTGTTCGCAGAATAAATATAAAATAATCGCGCGGCTACGAGCAAAAATCCTATTCTGAGGGGATCTACAACGAAAGTAAGTTTAGGCTCGTAGCCGCCCCCTCAAAGTTGCTGGCAATTGACGAGGGTACTCATTGAAAAGCAATAGTTCGGATCTGCTACACATAGCCGCTTGTTAACGCTCATGTCGTGTGAGCTCGTAGCTGCTTGTTTTTGCTTCCAGTGGACGACCAGCCTTAGTTGTTAAATGAAAAGCGACTGTTTTCATAAGCTTTGCTTTACACATTGCTTCACAAAAAATAATTCACGGGCGTCGAGACGCATAATTTTGGTGGCCAATTTACGTCCCAATTTCTTGAAATAATCCTCCCTTCAAACCGTATACGCAATAAATTCATTGTTTTCCGTGCTGTATGGGCTGTCGCACCATCTTGTTGGAACAACATATTGTCTACTTCCATGTGCATTATCCCATCCCATAAAAAAACATCAATTATCGTTCAGTATCGCTCTTTGTTTACTGTAACAGCTTGTTCGTCATTTTCAAAAAATACGGACCAATAATACCCCCAGCCCACAAACTGCACCAAACCGTCACACGTTGAGCATGCATTGGCTTTTGGTGAAGACCCGTAACCGTCTAAGTAAAAACGAACCTCGTCACTAAAAATAACTTGTTTGCAAAAATTAATGTTCTTTGCCTACCTCTGTAGGATTTAATTTCTAAAAGGACAGTGTTCTCCATGATCCGCTGGGTGTAGCTTCTGTGTAATTTAAATCTTGTAAGGGTGTAGACCCAAATCATTTTTTTAAAATTTGCCATGGTGATGGTCTGCCGATGCCCACATATTGTAAACGTCTTTCAACAGACATTTGTGGATTGTGAGCCACACTTTTCCAAACATTCTGAATATTCTTAACGAAATAAGTTGGACGTTCCCGTATTATTGTTTTAATATATTGCACAGGACCAGTAGTTTTAAATTTATACAGTATTTTGCAAAAGTTACTTCTGAGGGACAATTGCATACACCGCTGTGTTCACACGTCGTTGTCGTGGTTGGGCCCAGTAGGATCTTTTGGAACATACGCTAGAGTTGCTGGTTATCGGCTACTCTTTTGGCTAGCGTATGAAACGGGATCCGAAGCTAAGATGAACACAAGGCTTAATCCAAGGTGTTAGCGTACCGTGCTGATGAATGAATGACATCCTGTGCCTTAAACAGGTGTCTCCAACGGTGCCTCTGAGATACAGGCCACCTCTCAGAGTATCTAGCCTTAATGTGGTAATGCGGGGATCTGCCGTAGTGGACTATTACTTCCCTAGCTCCAAACAGAAAGCGGACAGAACTGCTTTCATAGGAAAAAAGTGTCAAAAGTGCGCTGACCGAAACGGATAAATCCATTTTGAGAGGTGTCACTCAAGTCACAAGCAGACAAAGGTGCGTCGACCGAAACGGATGAATCCGTTTCGAAAGGTGCCTTTGAAGTCACCGGCGCCTATTTCACGGGGAAGGATTAATCTATCCCGAACAAAAAGGTGCTTAGGAAGGGATCCCTGAATCCAAACAGAAGGCGGACAAGGGTTCCCTCGCTTTAAACAAAAAGCGGAGAGGACCATTTTCATAGGGTAAGACCGGAGTTGCGGCCTCAAAAAGAACATCTGGTTCCTGTAACAAGGACCTAGTAGCTACCCACGTCACTAGACCGGGAGAGGAGGGCATGACGAATCTAACCGTCTGCTCGTCATACTCTCTAGGAGACAGGGACACCAGAACCCATCAGAACACATCGTGCTCGTGTCCGGTAGCGACACGAGTAAGAGGAGATGTAAGAACTCCCTCCGGATTTATTAGAAGTCTGATTCCATTAGGAGAAATATAAAAAGGTGTGGGCAACAATTGACCAAGCGGTCGCAGTGGAGGGAGTAAAAAGTCCACTCACTTTAAACCTACCTAAATCTACCTACATACACCAAAGTAATCACAAATTCGCGGATATGTGGCTCACACAGAAGACCAATTTTGAAAATAAGTTTTAATAATGTAAACACGTTGTTTGATTTTAGGTATAGTCCTTTATTGTTAAAGTTGTACTGAATTTCCCAATGCAATAAAATCCGAATAACAAAAATAAACTTAAGATAAGAGAGTAGCAAATAAAATCTTTTGAGACCTCTAATTGGGATACCCGTTACATAAATACATCTATACAGTTTGTATATTTGTTTAAAAGCCTTGATAAATTATCATATGTAAATATTTTGCCGTTCCAATAATACTACATACATACGTGTCAAATTGTTAAAATAAGTTTTTTTTGAAGTCGGATAAAAGAGCAGGTTTTTAAAGTTTCAATTTTTGCCAACCTCCTTCAAAGATTTAAATGAAAAAGTTTTTTATTCATATTTAACAAAACCCCTAATCTATCTTATTCTTATTATGGTCAACAAGAATTTAGTAAATTGCAAAATAATGTAGAAAAGAGTCTTTAGTTATAAGAAAAAATATTGCTGGTAAGTATTGCTTGGCACGCCATTAAAATAATTATTTAATTTCACTTTATAATAAAAAAAGTTGTTATTACAATAAAATTATTTAGTTTACATATAATTATATAGCAAAAACATGTATAATTTCACTTAACACTAAAGAAATGGTGTAAATGTTAAACAATTTTAAATAAAAAAAAATGCTTTATGTACAGAGGGAGTTACGGGTTAGTTTTCCGTAGTATACTTTTTTGTGATTTAATAAATACACAAACTATTTAACATTTTACACGTTTTGTATATTATTAGAATACTTATATGCTTAACAAAAATATTTTATGTTATCATTTGATAAAGGTTTAACTATTTTTTTTTCATTTTGTTCAATTAAAGCTTTGTTTCTTTAATATAAATGTCTCTTGTAATATTTTCGGAACTAAAATCTTTTTTTTTACTGCCTAAGGTGTATTATGCCTAACCATAGTTTAAAAATATAATATTATATATTCTTTATACTATGGCCGAACAATAAGTATTATCATTAAGGCCGGCACCGCACATTGGGGCCAATCTTGGCGCCAACTACGCTCGTCCAATGTGTGGATCGAGATTTATGGTGTTGGTGCCTGTTGGTTCCAACGTTGGCTCAAACGTTGAAAGTTGGCCGACTTGTGTCGGTTTTTTGACGAGACATCAAAGGAAATTTGTCCCAATGTTTGTGTATTCAACCACACATTGGCGCGTAATAAATCGTCTTTTAACTTGTTTAGTCTGCGAAGTGAGAGTGCGCGTCGTTATAACTTTATTAAAGTAAATAATGTTACCCCAGGAGATATGGTCAAATAAAAACGTTTAGTGAGTGTTGATAAATAGGGCAGGTTCGACAATTTATAACATCAAATAAAATTTAATTATTTGTTACGAATCTTGTAACTAGGAAAGAGTTGACAGCATTAATGGGTAGTTTAATAATTAGCTATTTTTAAAATTTAAACCTAAAAATAGAATAAACCTATATTTAGTTTTTAGCAAACGCACCCATAGCCACTTCTAAGTCCGACATGTTGGCTCTGCTTGGAGCTAACTGAGCTTGGCTTCAATAACTTTCAATGTCTGGATGCTTTTAAAAATAATACTGCCAACATAGCCCAATGTTGGCGCCAACACTGGCCCCAATGTACGGTTCCGGGGTAAATGAATATAAGGCCAAGACATAGTTTAAAGGTATGTTTCCTTCCACGCGGCGGTCGCATGCGACCGCCGCAATGCGACTAACGCATGCGGCCGCCGTTTAATCAGGTGTTTTCTTAGGACCGCGGCTCAAACTCGCGATAGCAAAATTATTAGTGAAAGGGAATAATCTTTGGTTAAGAATCGTGATGGATGATCTAGCAATATATTTATTATTAGAAGAAAAAGAGGATGACGAAATACTATTACAATTAGCCAATCTGAAACATAGCAATGCCTCTATAAATCCAATATTTCAGCAAAGACGCGATGAGGGTTGTTATACTACATTAATAAATCGACATCTGCAACAGGATGAAGTAAAATCTGCTTTATTAAGTCTAAAAATATTTTAGACTGAATAAAGCAGAGTTTAGTTTTATTCTTGACTTAATAAAAGACGATATAAAGTCCGACCCAGACAACAGAGTTAAATATCCAATAACCCCAGAGGAAAATTAGCCATTGTATTAAGGTAAATCTGTACAGGGTGTACCAAATTCGAGTCTTATCATTAGGATCTCGGAAACTTGAAGAGATACGAGGTCGCTTAAATGAAGGCAAAGTTGCGCAATATGATGCTAATCAAAATGCCACCTTAGAACTTTAAAATTTTCGAATACTTACTTTTGGAAAAAACAGATTATTTGCAATTTCGTTTTTATTTTTTATGACTTTATTTGAATCGATGTAACAAAATAACTTTTACATTTCCATTGCTACGTTTTCTGTTCTACAAGATAGTGTTATTAGATTTATACACCGACGTTTCGTCTTTGAGCTGTCATCATCAACTGTTTTTTTTAAATATGGCCCTGGATTTTTTAAATATGTATTTTAGGAGCTATTAAGTTCCCAAAACCAATAATGTTTTGCACTTATTCGAAAAATTTATATTAATGGCAATTTTCATAAGAAACCATATGTTAGAGAGAGTCAGACAATATATTTTTGGCAGGATCTTGGGAAAACATTAAACTTATTTTTTTGAATAAGTGCGAAACATCATTGGATTTGGGATCTTAAAAGCTCTTAAAATGCGTAATAGAAAATCCAGGATCTCATTTAAAAAATAAAGTTTTAATTTTTAACAACTAAAAAAAAACACCGGACATTTCACACAAAACAACACAAACAAAATATCAGTCGCAGACACGACTGCGACTACACTGCTTTTTCAGCAGTCCAGTCGTATCAATCGCAGTCGTTGACAGCGGACGCATACGACGGCCGCTTGGAAGAAACCAGGCACATTTAAAAACATGAGTAGGAGTGCTTTGCCGCTAACGTAGCGCGTTAGACGCATGCGGCGGCCGCGTGGAAGGAAACATACCTTAAAGAAAATAATTGTAAATTCTTTAAACTATGGCCGTGAAGAGCGCGTGCGTCAAGCCAGAATAAACTTTAAGCCGGAAGGAATCTCTCTGTTCGCGAACGCTCGAGAAAACACACATAAGCAACGGGTACCCAAAATCAATTTTTAACTTTCGTATTTTAATATCAGCTTAGCCTTTTTCGTCCAAATTATTACAAATTGCGTAAACATTTTGAAATCATTATAGGGATAGTACATGGTACGCGAACCTACTACCAATCGTCAGAAGACCCAAAAGAATGTGGTAATGCCATTTTTCTTTGGGGATTGTCACATTTTTAATATTAATTTTTTTCATGCCGAGGTTTAATGACTTAATTATATTTAGAATATTGTAATATTTTACCTTTTATTAAGTAGTGTATACCGGGTGGTGCGTCGCTGAGCGGAACATAGGAAATCCCATGTTAATTTTAAGGGGGTCAATTATTGGCTCCTCTGTACATTTTACAGAAAAAATGTAAGATAATTTTTTGAAAAGACCAACAAGCCCTCGTACTAAATTTCAAAAAAAAATTAATAAGCGTATCTTGAATTATTCAATTAAATATAATTGCAAAATTACCGAATTTTCGGTTCAGGTAAAGCCAAACAGGCACCAGTAAAATGAATATTGTCCCTGACAGAAGAAAAAGTGTCAAAAAATCAGTGAGACTCGGTATTTGAAAAAATTATGAATTATTCAATCGACGAAAAAGTATCCATCATTAAGTCACGTTATGCGGGAAACAGTTTTAGAGCAGTATCTGAAATGTTTTCAGTTTATTTCCCCACCAAGCCTATTCCGTCCATTTCAACTGTTAAATGTATTGTCAGTAAGTTTGAGTCCAAAGGTACCGTAATAAATAATTGTTAATGTTCAACTCTGGATATCAAAAATAGAGCCGAAGAAAGAGAGATCATAATATTCTACCGAGTGTGAAGGAAAACAAAATGGTTAGTACAAGGGTTCTTGGGCAAGAGGTAAATAAACATCATACAACGGTATTGCGCATTTTGAAAAAACACAAATATTAATCGTATAAATTTGAAAAACATCAAAAGCTGCAGAAAAGAGATAAAGAGCGAAGAATTGCATTTTCTTTTGAAATGATTAAAAGAGCAAATAACGATAGAAATTTTTTAAGAAATATTTGTTTTATTGATGAATGTACATTCACCCTCAACAATGAGCCAAATGTTCAGAGTTGCCGGCATTGGAGCCAAGAAATGAACATAGCTTTGTTCATAGTCGGACACAATATCCCCCAAAACAAATGTATTCGTGGGAATTATCGGACACCATATCATTGAACCTTTTTTCATGGACTATAACCTGACAGCAGAAAACTATTTGGACTTATTTGACAATCAAATTGGACCCGCCTTGGAAGAAGTTGTTCGGGAAGATCAAATGATCTGGTACCCAATGGATGGTTGCCCCGCCCATAATGCCCGTATGGTTAGAGAGTACCTGCAAAATGCTTTTAACGGCAATATTATTGGTCCACAGTACCGGATACTTTGGCCAGCCAGGTCACCTGATCTTTCACTAAATGACTTCTTTTTGTGTAAAATTTGAGAATCGAAACCAGCTACAAAACACTGTTTCGTTAGAATGTAATAAAATTTTGTAATATTAACTTATCAACGTTAGAAATTAATTTTATTATCGGTTGGAACATTGTTTACCTGTTAATGGGAGGTTGTTTAAACATTTGATTAATTAATGTTTTTATGTAATTCTCTATTATTTTTAAAAAAGTCATTTTATTTCTTTTTCCCACACCTAGTAAAATATTAAGAGTTTAATTCTCTCTTTTTTCGATCGATCTTCTGAGTTAAACATTTACAATTATTTATTGCGATGACTTTGGACTCGAATTTACTGACAATATGTTTAATGGTTGAAATGGACCAGATAGGTTTGAGGGGAAAATAAATTGAAAATACTTTAGATACTCTATTGGTTTAATTAAATTCTAGTATGATAAAATTATTTTTTTAATGATCGATAGTAATAATTGTTATTAGTTAAACTTAATTGTTACTATAAATAAAAGGTTTAATAAAATAATGTTAACGTGTATTTTACTTTGAATGTATTGGTTGTGAGAGCGATGAAACGAAAAAATTCTTTGTATTCGGCTCTACGTCAGATTTGACAAAGCCTTATAACAAATTGTTTGCTAGTGGCGGGTGTCAGTTTGGTTTTATCTGAACCGAAAATTTGGTAATTTTGCAATTACATTGAATTGAATGACTTAAGATTTGTTTATTAAATTTTTTTAAAACTTGGCACAAGGGTTTGCCAGATTGGTCTCTTCAAAAAGTTATCTTAAATTTTTCTTTTAAATGTAGAGGAGAGCTAATAATTAGCCCCCTTAAAAGTTTCAGGGGATTTCCTATGTTCCGCTTGGCGACGCACCAGCCGGTCAAAAACTAATAACAACACTAATAAAATTAACATGAAAGTGAGCACAAGTGTCCTTTCGTCTTTGTTTATAATAGGATGTGTTCACGGAATGCTACATAGTGTTCGCAAGGAAATCGTGCGCGAAGGGCGTAGTGGCCGTGTTTTGGAGCCCCAAGGAAAATAGGGAAACTCATGACCGTCGGAAGTATCGTGTTTTTCCCTCGGAAAGTGGAGAATGATTCCTATAAGACATTACATTTCGGCACGGGTAAACGCGGTCGGGAGGTGACATGGCCATACATATGGCTGCTAAAAGTTGCGTTTGACAGAAAAGGTTACGTCTTCATTGCTTGCTTTAACAGCTAAAATAAAACTTGGAAAATTTTAAGGGACTCTGACAGAAACCGATTATATCTGGATCTTGGAATTGCATTTTGCTGCATCTAAATGTGATGGCTCCGAACCAGACGAACCCGTGGCCATCCCGAATAAACTGACAAATTGAACCGTGAAGGACCAGAGCCAAAAAACAAATAACCAACCATGGAAGTAAGCAAAGTTTTTTTTCGCAGGCTACTACCACTTTGTTCATTTGCTAATATTGCTTTTTTAATAATAAAGTTGTAGGAAGCTTATAACAGTTTGAAATTGGTGAAGTTAAAAAAAAAATGTATACATTTTCTTTAACTATAGTAGCCTTACGGCCGAGTGATGCTCGCGTTGTTAAATTTAGCAATGGACTTAGCAGTTTAGAATGTTTGATAAAACGTCATTGTCGGTGTTATTCAATGATTTTAGTAGGCAACCTGCCAAAATCTGACATTTTGTTAAACATTCTAAACCGTTGTTAACTTAGCAATTGTTAAAAGTTAACAACGGTTTAGAATGTTTAACAAAATGTCAGATTTTGACAGGTTGCCTACTAAAATCATTGAATAACACTGACAATGACGTTTTGTTAAACATTCTAAACTGCTAAGTCCATTGCTAAATTTAACAACGCGATCATCACTCGGCCGTTAGTGGTATAAACTTTTTCTTTGTTAACTAAGGCTTATGTTGTACAGAAGTGTTATAAAGGGATAAAACAAAACCATAATTTATATCATTGTATTTAGACAAAAAAAAAACCTATATATACCTTTTTTTAAACACTGTTAAGGATAGGCCAAATTCGACGCTTTTAATAATAAATTTCTGTTTTTGTGTGTTTTACAAAAAATCTGATCTTCATTCGCAAGGCTTAAATTTTAAGCCACACTTAGTGATAGCAACTGCAATTCTTCATCGTTAAAACCTCTATAAACAAAAAAGTTATAAAAGATTAAAGAAAACGCAAGAAATTAAAAAAACACGCTGTAACGGACAAACGACGCAAAATAGCGAATTGCGGTTTTCACCGGTAAGTATGGCTTAAAATTTAGGCTTTGCAAACGAGAGTCAGTTTTTGTGTATAACGTTTATAAGCATAAGTTTCCTATCATAAGCATTAAATACGACTCGTCCCGTACAAATAAAATCTGAAAAATTTATTGTCCATAAAAATTATCAATACTGAATATTTCTTTTTTTAATCAAGACACTGACTCTAGTTTTACATATTGGTTTTTGTATTCATTATACCTATAGAATTTTATCGAAATCACAAATTTGTCTAAAATGTTGGTCGTAACGTACATCCTTGTTTACGACAATGTTACATAAATGTTATTAAATGTTTTTTTATATTGTAGTTATGCCAGTAATAACAACATTACAGTAAAAAACATTACAATTATTTAAAAAAACGTTTAATTTTTTTAATGAAATGTTTTTTAATTAAGTAAGTACATACAACTAAAAAAATTTAATGTTAAATAAAAATGATAGTGTAAGTGTTGATAAATAGGACAGGTTCGGCAATTTAAAACCTCAAACAAAATTTAATTATTTGTTACGAATCTTGTAACTAGTAAAGAGTTGACATCATTAATGGGTAGTTTAATAATTAGCCATTTTTAAAATTTAAACCTAACAATAGAATAAACCTATTGTATTGTATTGTAATAAACGGGGTCGCTCAGCTCTAGTGTAGCCCTCCTTCACTTCGACCTAAAGATATCTTTTGTGAATACTCTTCGTTGTTTAGTGCCCGGTAATTCCTATACCTTTAGCAAAGTTCAGGATACTACGCGGTGCAAGCTGAATAATATCTTTAGGAGTAAGATATACCCCTTCGAGGTATTTACGCCGTTGTCGGGTCAGTTCTCTGCATTCACAGAGAATGTGTCCCGCAGTTTCGTTTGCCTCGTGACAAAACCGACAATTGTTCATCCTCAGTCTTTCCCATTTTTTAAGGTGATACCTCCAAGGGCCATGTCCTGTTAGGAAGTCGGTAACCAGCTTAAGTTCATTTTTTTGAAGTTCCAGTAGCTTCTTTGTGTACTTAGGTGAATGCGAAATAAATCTTTTCGCCTGTCTTTTTCTTGGGATGTTTTTCCCCATGTTCTGAGTTCCTTATAGAGGTGACCTCTAGTGGTGCCACAGAAGGGCTCAGGTCCATAGAATGGTCTCTGTGCTCCTTCCTTGGCGAGTTGATCGGCAATTTCATTGTCCTCCACTTCTTTATGTCCTGGTACCCACTCCAGAGTAACTCTGTTGTGTTTAGTGATTGTCGGCATTCCCAGGCCAGCTTTGAATTAAAACAGCATGAAGTCAATGCCTTCAAAGCAGCCTGGCTGTCCGATAAAATATATATGGTATGGAATAAACCTATATTTAGTTTATATTTAGTATTAACTTTCAATAAATAGGAAATTTTTTGTATGTGTTAGGTTATATTCGGACTTAACTTAAATGTCATAACACAAGTAAGGTTAGGTTATAAAAAAACCTTTTCCGCACATTTGGGAATGGAACACAGAGTCTTTAGACTCGATAGAGTTAAACTTTTTTTTTTAAATCTTTTGTTACTTCTAAGACTTATTCAAACGTCCTATAGTTGTTTTATTCTTAAAAAGGCCTTATTAGATAGCTTTGTTTCAGACTATTTATGCCTTTCTTATAAAACATGATCGTGACAATACGTAGGTACTTACCTTTTAGATCAAAATCGTTTTTAGATCCCCATTAATACGCAGAGTAAGATATGTGAACTGCAGTGTTACTTTCACCGTTATTTCTTACACTTATTCGTCCTCAATTACAATAGTTCACCTGAAACAAAAAAAGCATTTTAGACAGTCGACAAAATAAATAAAACACTAACGTAATCAAATAAAAGGAGGGTATGTATGCTACGACAGGGGTCCGGAAATGTTTTGTTTTTATGATACGGTGTGTTCAAAGTTTTTCGCCTTTTATAGTTTATTTCACATTTCCCAAAAACCCGTGGAGATATTGAAATAAGTTTTGCTACACGCAAATGTATCATTATAGGTCACATTTACAAGTACAAAATTATTTTCTAAGGGACTTTCATCAGTGGCGTTCGTGCCGGTAAGTTCTTATTTTTAGCGAAGGAAAATTGAATACACATACACAAAAATCACATTAAAAATTGTTCCTACAGTGAATGTGAACCATTGTGGTGCGATTTCCAAAACTATGTCATCCATTTTTTTGGTTAAATAATAAAAACCTGTTTTTAACAATCATTTTTACTTTCAAATGCACTGCTGTGGCGCTGACAACCCAACAGACTGGTCTCGCAACAAGGATATTAATTTGGACCTAATTGCCAAGCCAACGATATATAATATTCCCCACAGCTGTTGCCGTGAAAATATTGCCGAATCTCAATACATTTCTGTTACTCAGAATATCAAGATTGGAGACAAACCAAATGTTTTGAAAAATTGAATACATTGTTCCAATTGAACAATTAGTAGACATAAAATAATAAAATTATAAATAATTCGGAAACAGCTAAGCGTACTTTTGTTTTTATTTCGAAAACAGTGTGTCAGAACAAAAAAGTCCACAAGGTACTTTTTAAGCATAATTAAACTGACTCTGAGAAAGCAAAACTAATTTTTGCTAAAACCAGTGGCGTACAGTTATTTCGCTAAAAATAAGTATTTATCGACACGAACGCCACTGATTTAAGTGCCTTAGAAAACGATTTTATACATGTAAATGTGACATATATTTATACATATGCCTGTACAAAAGCTCATCTCACTATCTTCACGGGTTTTTGAGAAATGTAAAATAAACCATAAAAGACAAAATACTTTAAACACACACGTATCATAAAAACAAAGCATTTCCGGACCCATGTTTATATGAAGTTTTTTTCATATTTTTAGATGTACAATCTGCCACTAAATTTTCCTCACAACATTCTGTAACACCCTTTAAATATTTTTTATTCCTATTAAAAAACAAGTTACTTACATCACTTATACCTGAGGCGCCTAGATTCAAAACCAGATATTTCCAATTTTCAAATTTTTGCGGAAAATTGTATCAATATTTCAATGTGACAATACCGCATCGATTACGAGCCTAACCAACATTCAAAATAAGGTATTTTTCATATATAACATGGATTAAATATTTTGCCGAAGTTCAAAACAAGTTATATCCAATCATGAAAAACATGCAAATGCAGATATATCCAGTAACGTGCAAAATCAGATATTGTCCTTACGGGCTTTATGCGGAATATTTCGAAACAATCATAAGCAGATATATCCACTTTGCGGTCACGTCGTTGCTTTATAAAGTAATGTATTAGTTTTATTGTAAACAGTGTGGGGAGAGGATCGTTTAGGCGTTTGTTGTTCAATATTCAAAATCTTTTTACGGTTTTTGTAACTGTAAAGTTGCGAATATGAGTGCCCCAACAGAAAGAACCTCCGATTCAGCCAGAAAGAAAGTCAGAAATTAAAAATTATGGAAAAGGAATCTTGCATCAGAGAAAAGGTAAATGTGTTTATTTTCCCGCGTAAAGTTTTTAGGTTATAAAACGATTCGTATTTTAGATATTCAGCTAAGAAACCACCGAGTTTTCCCGTATGCAAACATGATACAAAAAGTTTTAAATGCTCTTCCTTATCTAATCTTGACGTAACCCATTTTCATGCAAGATTTTACAAGTCTCGCGTCAAGAAGGATCAAGATGCATACATTATCAAATACTGCACTATAAGGGTTCCCAAAAGAAGGCGTCCATCGCAAAATAAGCGAGATAGGAATACATCTATCCACTACTTTATTCCGAAGCATATATCAAAGGATTTAATTCCAGTTTGCAAGAATACCTTCCTGAAGGCACTAAATTTAAGTCATAACAGGGTCAATGGCGTGCTTAAACGTTTTCATGCAACTGGGACTATGCCTGTGGAAAATCGAGGTGGTGACAGGGTAAGAAACAAATATTTACATAAAAAAAAATAAAATTATGGATTTCATTAAGACCTCTTTTGTAATCGAGAGCCATTATTGTCGAGGTCACAGTTCCAGAGAATATCTTTCAAGCGATTTAAGCAATAATAAAATGTGGAAAATGTTTAATACGAAATTTCCTGAGTATGCAGTGAAAGAAAGTTTCTTTAGAGCCTTGTTTAACACAAAATTTAATATAGGATTCAATGCCCCCCAAACTGACGTATGCTCAAAATGTTTAGAAATTAAATCTAGAATTAAAAACACTAGAGATTTAAATCAGAAACAGGAATTAATGACAGAAAGTAGAATCCATAAGCTAAAAGCAAAAGCTTTTTTTGACCTGCTAAAAGAAGAGAAGGCTGGGATGCTAACCATGTCATACGACTGCCAAAAAAATCTAGTGTTACCCAAGATTCCTGACCAGCAGGCTTACTACAAACGCCAGTTTTACATGTATAACTTCGCAATCGTCGTTGGAACTTCTAAATCTTTTTTAAAGAAAGACAATGTTTTTTGTTACACATGGAAAGAAACTGATAAAGCAAAAGGTTAAAACGAAATTGCCTCTGCAGTTTTTGATAGACTTCAGAAACTTTGTGTAAGGTTTTAACAAAAATCTTTATTTATGCCATTATGTATGGAATATAACATCATTCAAATGTCCGCCGCGGCTTCGAACGATGGCACGGATCCGAGAGGTCCAATTTTCTATGACTCGCCCGCATAGATCCGGCTGAATTTGCGCGATAGCATGGGTTATGTTGTCTTTCAGGGCTTCAGTCGATTGCGGTCTATTGGCGTAGACCTGCGACTTCAGAAACCCCGACAAGAAAAAGTCTAACGGGGTCAAATCGCACGACCTTGGTGACCAATTCACGTCACCTCTTCGAAAGATTACTCGACCTTCAAATCGTTCAGACAAAATACCCAATGTTTCGTTTGCTGTATGGCACGTAGCGCCGTCCTGTTTAGTGATGAGCGAGACCAGTCTTGGTCTTGCGGTCTTGGTCTTGGTCTTGGTCTTGCAGCAAGACCAAGACCGAGACCGAGACCGAGACCAAGACCAAGACACCTTTTCGCTTGCATGACCAAGACCAAGACCAGGGTATGCAAGACCAAGACAAGACCAAGACCGAGGAGTGCAAGACTACGCAAGACCAAGACCGATCTGCAAGACTCTTGCACTTTTGCCCCCTTTTTTTTTAAATGAGTAGAGGTTTTTTTAATAAAATAGTAATTTCCTCGATCACTTTGTTTTTATATACAGCTCTCTAACAAAGATAACAGTAAATGCAATAACATGTTTCAAAAATAATAAGATTGTGACTCAATGGTCCGACAAAGCTCGATATCTCCGAAACCGTTTACGACAGAGAAAATTTAGGGGTACAAAAGTTATAGAAGCTACAAATTACTTTCATATGCCTAATTTTGTTTTTTTATATAATTTGCAATCTATGCCACTTACAGGGTGGAACGCAAATTTTCCAAATCCAGAAATATATTATTTTTTTTCCACACTGTAAGAAGTGGCACCATTAGATTGCTCTTTAAAAATAAGATAGAAATGTAAAAGTAATGGATTAATAAAAAATATATTTGTCACGTCATAAAGACATATTATTATGTAAACGGATTTGAAATATCATTTCCAGTTTAAACGGAAAAGTCAAAACAACGCCAAAAAATAATGTCATTTTTGTCAAAACCGAAAATGATATTTAAAAACCATCTACCCAGCATAATATACAGGGTGGCGATTTTTTTAAATGGATTTTTCGCCATAAATTTTTTATTTTAGGTTTAAAGCTAAAAATAAGGGCATTTTTTTAAGTTGCAGTAAATTCTTTGAAAAATTCTGATATAAAAAATAATTTTACATTTTTCGCCCCTTTTTTCTATAATTATTGTATGTTTAGTTTTTTACCATCATAAACGGTTTTGAAAATATCGAGCTTTGTCACACTATTAAGCCACTTTGTATATGCACAATGTTTATAAAGTATGTGCACAAACTTTGTGCGGCAAATGTTTGAATAATTTGATAAAAAGATAAAAAGTATATATAAACTAAAAAGTTGCCTGAATTACTTTTTTAAGTCATGAATTAATGTTTACATATCAGAATAATTTTCACGGAAATTTTACATCTGGTTGAAATTGAAAGGCTTTTTTTTCTGCTTACACAGTACACTATTATGTATTTGCTTTAATTTTATAAGCTACTTAAAAAAAATAAAATCATTCTTATCACTAAAATCTCTCTATATGCCACTTATTGTATAAAAGCCGGTTGTGTCATAACTCCACTACAAATGGAGTGCTATAAATAAAAAGGCCCCTACATTTAATATAGGTACGCTTTTTAATCAAATAATTTAAATGTACGTGTAAGGGTATATTTTAAAATTTTAATGCAAAAAATATAGTCCCCATCTTTAGTTATTTTTAATTATTAAATAAAGATGTTTTATTCGAGATTACTTAGTTTAAATTATTACCACTAAAAAAAGCAAGACCAGCAAGACTCTTGCAGCAAGACCAAGACCAAGACCAAGACCGGGTGGTGCAAGACCAAGACCAAGACCAAGACCTTCTTTTAGCCTGCAAGACCAAGACCAAGACCAGGCTTGCAAGACCAAGACCAAGACTAGCCCGGTCTTGGTCTCGGTCTTGCTTTGCTCATCACTAGTCCTATTGGAACCACATGTTGTCGACGTCCATATCGTTTAAGTGGGGCCAAAGAAAATTGGTTAACGTTGACTGAAATGGCATCACCAACGTCGTTTTGGAAGAAGTACGGGCCAATACCGCAGCAGGCCCAAAATCTGCACCATACAGTAACTTTTTGTAGATGCATTGCCACCTGGTGAACCTCGTGTGGGTTAGCTTCGTCCCATATACGGCAATTTTGTTTGTTGACAAAGCCGTTCATCCAAAAATGCGCTTCGTCGCTAAAGATGATTTTTCGGCCAAAATAGGGGTCCTCTTCCAAACGTTCCGAGGTCCATTCAGCAAACAAACGGAGTTGCCTATGGTCATAAATTTTAAGCTCCTGGGTCAGTTGGATTTTGTACGGGTGTAGGCCCAAGTCCCGATGCAAAATACGCCAAGTGGATGTTGTCGAAAGACCGAGTTCTTGTGCACGGCGAGGAATCGACTGCCTGGGGTTTTCATGCACACTTTCACGGACAGCAGCAATGTTTTTGGCGGATCTGGAGTTCCTCGGACAAGTACGGGTGTTGGTTGCTTGTTTACCGAACCGGTCGTCTCAAATTTGGCCACCAAACGTTGTAAAGTCGACTTTGAAGGGCCACCGCGTCTACCGTAAAATGGGCGCAACGCGCTTATTGTTTTCACTAACGAACACTCATTTTGATAATAAAGTTTTATCATTTGAACGTGCTGCTCAGTCGTGTAACTTGCCATGTTGATTTGGCATCAGTAATTGAATAATAAACAATTGATTTGACAAACGCCGCTAAAACAACATGGCCGCCACACACTGTCAAAATGGACCCGCCTTATTTGAAAAACCCTTTACATGACATCGCTGCAATAATATTCCGTATGGCCATAAATTGCTAGCCAATCCAAGCTCTTCGATATCGACAGTATCATTGAACACATGAATTTATTTTTGTGTTTTTTTTAATTTGGTTTTTACATTGTGTGTAATTTATTTATTGTGAAATGCAGCAAAATCTCATAGAGCTCACGAATATGGAAAAACTGGACAATATGTCCGACAAGGAAAATTGCTTTATTAGAACGTATCTTTTTGTCGGCAATTTCGAGATCCTTTAAGTATTTATGCGACTTTTTTAATATTAACTATTTGTAAATGCTAAGGCAATATTTTTTTAGTGTGAACGTTTCCTTGCATTTTTTTACAACAATATTAGGCCAATAATACTTTAGGGAGGCTACCGGCAAAATTTTATTTCATTACCTTTAAGTACCTTTTTTACTGATTTATTCTATTTCTATTATTGCGTATATGCAAAATGTCGTAGAGGATGTTTAATTCCTGTTGAAGCATAGCTTAGCAAAAAAGTTTAATTTTAATTTTTATTTAAAATATTATTCTTTTTGTAAAAATTTTACGTCCTTATATTATGATATTTTTGCAGCATAAATTCCATTCTTTTAGAATAACCGAAAATGTCTCTTTTACTTTGCAAGTAAAGCCGACTTTCAAGCCACAATGGTATAAAATATTAGACATTAGACCCAAATTACGCCATTTGCTTTGATGTCAACTCTGAAATTTCAACTGAAGGTTGTAAGTTATCGCGACATTTGAGAAAGAGTTGAAGAGATATACTTTGAAATATAAAGTGCTGTCAGGAAGTTACTTCAAATCTTTTATTATAGTTATTAATAT
>JAHBCN010009286.1:0-35486 GCA_019359885.1 Listronotus oregonensis | reverse complement strand
GGAGGTTTGGCTGGAGGCGATTGAAGCCTCCCTGCCGTTTCAATTTTTTCAAGGCGATTGGTATAATTCGTTCTTTCGATGATCTATCTTGTAGTTCTGGAGATCTGTAAATAAATAACATTACAGTTTGACAAGTGTTTTAGTAATACAAAAGGCAAACATCTTCAAGTACCAAACTATGGATAGTCAAAAGTTTAAAGGTTAGGAAGCCCAATGCTATGGCCCATTCGATCAAAAATGTCCAGCCCAGTATGAAAATAACTGTCAGAGTTCCCGCCGATGTTGCGCAATAACGAACTTCCACGAAATAATTTAATGTGTTGCTACTTACACATGAAATCAGTTGTAGTTCAACATTATACTTTTTGAGAGCCGTATTAGTTTCGATTGTTTTGCTTTGGGGGATTATATTTTGGGTTGAGAAGTTTTTTTGGATTGATAAAAACCTTCTTTGTTAGGATTAGGTTTATTAAATTGTAACTATAATTTTGGTTTATTGTTTGTTACTTATAATATCGTAACAAAATGACTAGAGGTTGTATGGTTTTATCTTGAAACTAAGGGTAAATACCCGGCCTTTTTACTTTAGGTAAGTATTTTTATATTTAAATTAGGTATTTATGTTACGTAACTTAGGTAACCAATAAATAATAATATATCAATTATGAATTATAGAAAATGAAAATTTCATAGGAAATAGCAGTGAGAAAAGTAAGGCAATCTTAATACTTTTAGATGATTTCCAAATGTTTGTGTATTTCTGTGGATTATTAAAAAGAAATAAGGTTTACATTTAGGTACTTTTATTTCATTTAATTTTGTACATTTTTTAAAGGATCAAAATTAAATTATCAGACCAGGAAATTTTAATATATACAGGTCCCTTTAATTGAATAAAAGAAAGTACAATTTTATGTTAAAGTTCTTTTTTGCTTTTACTGTATTTGTTTAAAAAGAAATTAGATTTTTGGTTTCTTAAACTTACATTATCAATTTTTCCATACTGTAGACTCTTATTTAACGGTTACTGTTACAATGGATACTTAGGACCAAAGGTTACTAAATATTTTTAACCACTGTTATCCTGTCTCATGAATGTTTGTTATTAGTGAAAAGTATATGCCTAAAAAGCAGTTATAAAAATTTTCACTTTTTAATGTATGTACAACCACAATCTTGGATTAGATTAAACTCATTTACACTATCTTCCCTTCTTTATCCACAAAATTGGTGATAAGTACATGAAACTATCATACAATGTTTGAGATTTATTTTAAAAAATCGTGTTTTTTATTTATTTACAAAGATTTTTGGAAAAATACAAAACTCCCAAAAAAATCGACCATTTAAATAGAAGGCTGTAAAGTGGCGCCATCTATTCTTTCCATATTATATCAAGATATAAAATTAATAACCAACAATTTTGTGCAAAAATAAAAAAACAGTTAATTTAATTTGACATTTAAATGTCAACATAATGGTAACAAAGAATTAGAATCCCCGACCACATTCATTGCCAAACTCCGGGGCCAATCCCCCGCCCCCGCCGGACAATTTTGTTTACAGTAGGGCTTCCTTATTTAAACTTCCTTGTGGATAATACATTTCTTGGAAAAGAGCATTTTTTTTTCCGTTCGGGCTTCCTAACTGATTTGAAGTTTCATTGCGTGTTTAGAAAAGTAAATAACTTTTTAAAGGGTTTAAAGAATCGAATAAAAATTTTAGTGGTGGGTTAAGAAATTTCTAAAGGAGAAAGCAGCATAATTTTTTTTTTTCTAAGTTCTTGGACTTCACTAACTGATATTTGAGAGTTTCTAGCTGTGTTTGCATTGAAAGTAGAAGGTAAGCATGTAAACTTAAAGGGATTTAAAGATCTGATAGATAAATATTAGTGGCGGGTTTTCCATTTTTACTTAAGAGTTTTTTTGCTTCATTACCCATTAAATTATAATATCCTGCTATTTTTTACCGGTTTTTATTTAGAAAGTAGAAAAATTGTGTGTTCCTCAGGGTTCTGCTCTGGGATTTCTATTATTTTTACTATATATATATAAATCTTTAGTTTTACTTGATATAAAAGTAAAATTTCAATGTTTGCGGATGATAACAACTTTATGGACTAACAAAAATACAAATTATGTATATGATGTAACTGAAAATCAAATCTAACTCTAACTTGCTTTCTTTTCATATAACTATAACTAATATCTTAATATTCAAATGTATACTCAATAACATATTTTTAAATGCTGAAATCCCAAAAGCCTCTTCATGCACTAAATTTTAAGGAATTTTAGATGAAATTGAATTTAAAAAGAACATATAGTTCATTAAATGAAGTCCAAGAAACCCCAATCCTGAAGATCAGGTTGGGCGCCGTTTTTTTTTTTGAGAGGTATTTTGTAAAATAATCTCTGAAAATATATGATAAAAAAATCCAGGGAAAATGGCCCCTTTTTAAAACCTTTTTTTCAACTATTTTAGATACTCCCGAAACATAAGCACTTACGACCATGTTTAGACGAAATAAAGAGCAGTCATTAGCTGCAAAAATGATTTTCATCATTTGGTCAAAATTTTTATCTTTGAGATAACCGGCCATAAACGCGCCGCGTATTTTTTGTACCTGCCCGCATTTTGAAAGGGTTTAAGTACTTAACTTAAGAGGACGGACAAATTTTTAAATTAGTTCCAAAAATGCATACTTTTTATATTCGTTCAATGAAAGAAGGAACCTGAAGCTAAAATAACTTTTCAGTGTTTCTTTTTTCTCTAGAATATTAAAAACCCGAGAAAAATTTTTTGCTCGAATTTTGACCGTTCTATCAAACAGTTCCTTTTTTTTAAAAGAGTAATTTAACCGAATCCTTTTGGATAATGGGGCTTTGAAACGTGTTGAATACATTCCGAAAGACTTAATAAATAATTTTTGTGTATTTTTGTAAACAACGTGTTCTTAGGGCGGTTCTTTTAGATTTCCGAAGTTTTTAAAAATGCTCGGTTTTATCGCTAATTAAAAAATATTTATTGGATCTTTCGGAATATATTTAAAATCTTTCAAAGCCCCATTATCCAAAAGAATTCGGTAAAATTACTTTTTATAAAAAAAATATTAACAGATTGATGGGAGGGTCAAATACAAAAAACTAACTTTGGCTCGAGTTTTTAATATTCTAAAGAAACAAAAAAGGAGACAGTAACAAGATATTGCTACACGTTCCTTCTTTCATGTAAACTTTGTATCAAGCAAAAATATGCATTTTACGTGAATTATTTAAAAAATAGTCCGTCCGTTTGGAATGTAAGTAAAGCACCTTCGAGATACAGGGCAGGTGCAAAAATATTTGGCGCATTAATCGGCGATTATTGCAAAAACTATTAAATTTTTTTAAAAAAGTGAAGAGAACCATTTTCGCAGTTAAATAAACTGCTCTTCATTTTCGTCCAAACACGAATTCCGCAAGTGTCATATTTCGGGAGATATTGACCAAATTAGTTGAAAAAACGGATTTCCGGGGTCTTGAGGGCCATTTTCAGGTCTCCCGTGACATTTTTTTATATATATTTTCAGAGGTTGTATACATTAATATCTGCAAATTAAAAAAAAAAATTTTACGGCCCAACCTGATCTTTAGTTCACCTTCGTTTACTGTACTAATATAGAAAAATTTTGTGGTAAACTTGCATCTTATTGTTATGCTATCAGAATAGTTTCCCATAAATTAGAAGAATTTTCCATTTTGAAATCTATTTATTTTGCCTTGTGTCAATAAACAATATATTAGTATTATTGTTTTTCACACGAGAGTTTCGAGGTTTTAATATAAGAAGATATTTTCATAATAGCCTGTATACACGATTGGCAAGGCAAAAGCTTGCATGAAAATTTTAATGCAATAGAGTAGTATGGTATGGCCCCAGATTGAAAAGAGAACGACAACAGTTTCCCCCGCTCCACTTCCGATACAACGGCGATTAGTTAGCATATTGTTTGCTGAGGCATGCGGGGGGATGCAGTACAAGCGTCCAGCTATTGTCTACATTACTTATGCTGGGTTGCACAAAAATTAATCAAGGTTTAGAATGTTTAACAAAACGTTATGTCAGTATTATTGTATGGTTTTAGTAGGCAACCTGTCAAAAATCTGACATTTTGTTAAACATTCAAAGTACTAATCACGCTTTCTGCAACCGGGTATTAAAGTGATAAAAACATTGCATTGTTCTGAGTGGATTACAATAAAGATATTTTATTAAAATGAGAATGTTTTTGAGTTATTTTTTATTATAGGGATTACTATTAATTTTATTATTTTTTAAGAATGTTCATAACTTTATTTCTTTTTTAAATAGCCGTCCGGGCGCTGATACTGCCGAGTGCCGACTGCCGTCCGCCGAATGTCCTGTCCGCGGTATCTCCCTCTTCTTGTTGGGCCGGTAGACGGACAACGACCACAGCATGTTCTCCGTCTGTCTTTATTTCGCTTAAGCCTTTTCCTATTAAATTGGCATCTCCTTTTATCGCACTGAAAATCTCTGCATACAAGAAATTGGTTTGCCAGATGAATTTTACCTGAAGTCAACTGAAGGTGTAGAAGGCACTCCCACAGGAACGACAACCTCGCTTCGGACTTGTGAGGGAGCTTCCACATTGTGAGCGGCCTCCGTTCGGAATTCCATATGAGCTGGGGCCGGTTTGGGTGCAGGGTAGTTCAGTTGGATTTGAGCTTTGGTTGTTTTTCTAGAATATTTAAAGGTAATGTTTTACATATGGGGGTTTTTAGGGCGCTAATCACGTGTCTAAAAAAATCCGACTTTTGAGTTAAGAGGCCTCCAAGTGGACTAACCTCAAAATTGACAATACCTCCTAAAATTCGTCCTTTTTGTAACTGATTATATAAATGGAAACATACGTTGATACAAAGAAGGAGGAATAGTGTAAATAAGGTTAGTTTGATTTTAAACTTATGAATATCTCGAAAACGAAAGGTTGCCGAATAAATATTTTTTTCAGATTCGTAATCGGCGCGCCAAAAAAACCCTGTATATGGAATTTGGTCAAAATCGGAGAGGAGAAACTTTCGAGACAATTACCAAAACTTGGGTTACTTAACTAACCTTCTTGGCAATGTAGCACTCTTGAGAGTAATTTCAGCGCTACTAGTTTTAGGTTCATCTGGAGGAGGTTGAACTGGTTCTTCTTTCACCTGAAACAAAAATAATTTTAAAGTGCTACAATTTCTACAAAGATAACGGGGTCATCTATACCTGTTTAGTTTCAGGGTTTGCAATTTGTTTTCGTAACAAGGCCTGACGAACGGTTTGGGACTAACGTTTTGAATTGGAGGACTTAGCGGGCCAATGGATCCAATATTTCCTGATGCTGATCTACCACTGACCTAGGGGATAAATCGAATTTTATTGTACCAAACGAAAATACTAAAACAATTTTAAGAAAACTGATAAAAACACATAAAATACTAAAAAATATGAAAGGTGTTTTTTAAAAATTTCTTGCGTGAAATTTTTCTCGCTCCAATTTTTCTATCTGCACAGGGCATTTTTTTTTGGTTTATAAAAATCGCTTACTATTTTTATTGCAGCTACTCGGTTGTTTCGGTGAGTATTTTAGTGATTTTTAAGGTTTTAATTTTAAAATTTTTAAAAACATCCCAATTGAATTAACCTAAAAAGCGTCAGGTTGGTTAAAATAAATATACGAATAACGACAAAAAATATTTGGTATTATTTTATATTTAAAAAATTTGAAAAAATGCACTGTTTATAGAGATTTTTTGTTGATTAAAATTAAATAGCAGACCACCAATACAATCTTTAAAAAAGATAAGAAACTTTAGTAAAAAATATAGTTTTTCTATTTTTTATAAAAAAAATTGTCAAAATAGACTTTTTTCTTTAGGGTGAAAAATTTTAATTTAATTAAAATTAAATCGCGATACTGCCAATGGGACTTTTGTAAAGAATCGAGAAACAAACAAAATGATTTTTTGGTAATCCTTGTTGGTGTATTTTTTGCAGAGGAATGTCGAAAAAAGGCCTAAAATTGACAACTCTTTAAAAAATTCATAAATTTGGGTAGAGTCTTCGCCAATAGTAAAGAGTACAATGACGTCAAATGCGCACAAACCGATATTCACCAAGGCAGCAACACGTGGGTCAGTGCAGTGTGTACTGAATATTACGAAACTAAAATTATTGTGTGTTTATCTTTGAACTTTTATGTGTGTTAGTGTGATTTATTAATTGTTGTGACTGTTTGGTGAGTTTCTGTTCCGAAGCGCCTTCTTCAATTTCATTTTATTTAGAAGTATATTTTACAGTAGATTCTTTGGTAATTGTTTACAAAACGGTTTTCTGCTATTTTAACGCCGCCGCCACTGCCATTTAATATCGAAACCTGCTGCAAAGAGAGACGGAGAGACCACTCTCTCGGTTTATTCGCGCAGCCAACGATGACGTCAAAGTATTCTTTACTACTGACAATTACTCTAGTAATTTTGATATTACTGTACATACATATATGTAATTAAAAATAAACAATATTATTAAGTTAAAACAAAAAATAGGTAAAGAACTAACCAAAAACAGTAACTATATATTTACTACTGAATGTGTTGAAGTTTTATAAACAATTATAGCATAGCCAACCTATTTACAGGGGTCCCACAAAAAGTTTTCTTTTTAATTTATAGTAAAAAAAATAAAAAAATAGTTAGAAACAATCCATAACTTAGCAAATATCTTTCTCTCTTTAAATTTTTACAAAGATTCTTAAGATACACTAGAAAATATACGAAGACACTAAATATACGTTTCAAAGCTTTAGAAAGTCAATATTTTCGAATCTACAGGATGATTTATAAAGGGTGGCACCCTAAAACATTTTTTTAAATGGCTTACCCCGTACAATGCTTTTATTTGCTAATCGAAATCTTGCAGGTCTCCAGAAGACCGAAATGGTAGCATTTTCTAAAAACAAACGTGCAAAAAATGACGGCACAACAAAAAAAAACTTAATTTTACGAAAAATGTTGTAAATGGAAGCAGTATAGTTTTTTATTCGTAAAGGAGATTAGTGCTGCCGCTCGCGAGACGGTACGAGACTAGAAAAGCCATCCTCTCGTCTCGCCTAGTGGATTCGAGAGTATTATCTCTTGTCTATATTAGTCTGTCTTGTTTCTTTAGTTATAAATATATAATTTATACAGGGCGATTAAAAAAATATATGTTATGGGATTCCTTGGCCCAAAGTAACACAAAAAAGTTATATAAACATAGCTCCAAAACGAATACATTTTAAGGTACAGGGTGTTAGTTTTTGTCTAATTTTGTGGTAAGTGCAATTATTTTTTAATTACAAATAAAAACCCCCAGTAAAGTTGAAGAAAAAACGTAATTTTTCCGCACGGAAGGTTAGTACATAAGAGCTGCAGAGCATAAGAATAAGAAAATAAGCCAAACAATATATTGTTTTTAAGTTAAATTCAATTTCAAATTAAATATTAAAATAAAATGCAAGAAGAAATTTTTATTATTTTCTAATTTTTTTTGAATGTTCCGCAGCTCTTAAGCACCAAGGAAGTTTAAAGGTGTATGGAAGCCCAATGCTATGGCCCATTCGATCAAAAAATGTCCAGCCCAGTATGAAAATAATTGTCAGAGTTGGCCCGCCGATTCTGCGCAATAACAAAATTCCACGAAATAATTTAATGTGTATTTACACACTGATAAATCAGTGTGAAGTTAGCCAACACATTATAATTTTATGAGAGCCGGAGTACCGTTTTTTGGATTGATCAAAACCTTCTTATTTTAGTGATTAGTGTTTATTAAATTGTGACTATAATTTTGTATTTATTGTTTGTTACTTATAATATCGTAACAAAATGACTAGAGGTTGTATGGTTTTGTCTTGCAAATCCAAGGGTAACATACCCGTCTTTTTAACTTTAGGTAAGTATTTTTTATATTTAAATTAGGTGCTTCTTATAAGACGTAACGTTAGGTAACCGAATAAATAATAATATATCAATTATGAATAATAGAAAATGAAAATTTCATAGGAAATATTAGTGAGAAAAGTAAGGCAATCTTAACTATCTTTTAGATGATTTCCACAATGTTTGTGTATTTCTGTGGATTATTAAAAAGAAATAAGGTTTACATTTAGGTACTTTTATTTCATTTAATAATTTAGTACACTCTTTTAAAGGATCAAAATTATTGATTACTGGGCAGACCAGGCAAATTTTAATATATACAGGTCCCTCTAATTGAATGAAAGGAAGTACAATTTTGGTACGGTTTTTGGGCGCTGATTACAAATCTAAAAAATTCGGCAATGTTTCGTTTTGAGATATTCATCATCAAAATTGAAAATCAAACTAACCTTATTTACACTATTCTCCTTCTTTTGCACAAAATTTTGATTTTTACACTAAATTGGCACACAATATTTCACAAACACCTTTTAAAACTTTTTTATGTTTATTTTACACCTTTTTACACTTTTATTTTTTAAGCAAATATGGCTGCTGCCTTTGAACTTAAAAGTTCGCAATTTAATGGAAAAAAAATGTAAAATAAATAAAAATACAAGGTTTTAAAAGGTGTTTATAAAATATCGTGTGCCACTTTAGTGTTAAAATCAAGAATTGTGTACAAAAAGAAGGGAGAATATAGTGAAAATGAGGTTAGTTTAATTTTCAACTTTGATGATGAAGATCTCGGAAACGAAACGTTGCGAAAAGATATTTTTCAGATTTGTAATCAGCGCCCCAAAAACCCCTGTATACCAAATTTGATCAAAATCGGAGAGGAGGCAACTTTCGAGACAATACCATTTGTTTAAAAATAAATTAGATTTTTGGTTTCTTAATCTTGCATTATCAACTTTTAAGCTCGACATACTGTACACACATAATATTTAACGGATACTGTTACAATGGATACCAGGTACCAAAGGTTACTAAACATTTTTAACCACTGTTATTCTGTCTCATGAATGTTTGTTATTAGTGAAAAGTATATGCCTAAAAAGCAGTTATAAAAATTTTCACTTTTTAATGTACAACCAGAATCTTAGGATTAGATTAAACTCATTTACACTATCTTGCTCCTTCTTTATCACAAAATTGGTGATAAGTACATAATACTATCATACAATGTTTGAAATTTATTTTAAAAATCGTGTTTTTATTTATTTAC
Organism: Listronotus oregonensis; assembly: GCA_019359885.1. NCBI lineage: Eukaryota > Metazoa > Arthropoda > Insecta > Coleoptera > Curculionidae > Listronotus > Listronotus oregonensis. Next base: position 26,258 of record JAHBCN010009286.1, on the reverse strand, counting down.
AAAGATTTTTGGTAAAAATACAAAACTTCCAAAATATCGACCATTTAAATAGAAGGCAGTAAAGTGGCGCCATCTATTCTTTCCATATTATATCAGATGATATAAAATCTAATATTACACAATAATTTTAAATATTCTATAGTAGTATCCTTTAATAACCAACAATTTTGTGCAAAAATAAAAAAACAGTGAATGTTGGAATTTGACATTTGATGATGTCAATTTTATAGATAGTAACAAAGAATTATGGAAATCCGGCCCTGACCTACTATTCATTGCGCAAATTCCGCGGGGCCAACCCCCTATTCCCGCTGCCCTGCACGCCTGGACAATTTTGTTCTACAGTATTGGGCTTCCATAAACCTTTAAACTTCCTTTTTAAACACCAGCCCCCTTTAGGTGTAAACATCTCTTTAAAAAAGGTAAATTTTAAACCTGAAAAAACGTTCGACGTACTGATGAGAAAAAGGGGGTGCGGTGTTTTCAAATTTGGGAAAAGCCGTATTTCGAAAACAATAAACTTTTAATTTTGTGTTTTTGCTTTTTTGACTTGTTTTGAGCCCATATCCCCCAAAAAACCCCCTGTAAAGTTTTTTCTTATTTGGGAAAAAATCTCCTGTTGCAAATTTTTTTAAAATCACCCTTTATAAATACATACATCTAAGAATTTTTTAAATTTAAAAAATTATATTGATGTTCATACTTTGTAATGTCAGGATCACCCAAAGGACTGAAAGGGGAAATATTTGTTTTTTTTTTTTAAAAAAAAAAAACCCCTTTGTTTTTTAGAATTAGAAAATATTTAAATTATTCTTTTTAAAATTTTTTTTCCCCAAAAAGGGGTTTTTAAAATACAAAAAGGTTTTTTTTTTTAAAAAAGGGGCCCATTATAGGGCGGTTTTTTAAAAAAATTCAATTTTTTTTGACCCTGTGGGTAACAAAATCTATTTTTAAAACCCGGGCAAAATTACGCCCCCTTTTGGGGGGGTGTAAAATTGATTTTCCCCCTGGGCGAATAAAACAAAAACTTCCTTTTAAAAATTTAAAATTTTGGGGGGAAAGTCATCCACGATCTGACCAAGTTTAGTATGGGTTTGGGCCATTACACGAAAAAATTTTTGGAATTTTTTTAGGATTATCATAAAGAAAATCAAATTAACCGATTTACCTATTCCACCTTTTTTTCCCCGATTTTTACAAAAAGGCACACAAATTTTATAAACACCTTTAAAACCTCGGTTTTTTTTTTTTTAACTTTTTCCATTAAATTGAAAACTTTCGTTCAAAGGGCCATTTTGTATAAAACCCCTAGTAGATGGTTTTTAAAAAGGGGGTTTAAAAATGGAGAAAAGGAAAATAAATAAAAAAAAAGGGTTTGTAAAATATTGATGCCAATTTATTTAAAAATCAAGAATTCTGTGCAAAATGAAGGAGGAATAGGTAAAAAAGGTTAGTTCGATTTTCAACTTTGATGATGAATATCTAAAAAAAATTGCCGAAAAATTTTTTTAAAATTGCCCCAAAAAAAAATCGATCCCAAAATTTTGGGAAAAAAACAGAGGAGACAATTCGAGCCCATACCTGAGAATGTAATACAACCCCAGATGCAACAAAATTGAGCCCAACAACGACCGCAAATATACATTTTTTTGTTTATGCTAAAAAAAAATTTTAAAATTTTTATTATGTATGATTAGTCGTTTGCAAAAGCAATTTTTAAAAAGTTAAAATTTAAAAAAATTGGGGGTTTAATTGTTTATTACCATAAATTTTTTGGGGCTGACCGGAAAAAATAAAGGTGGTAATAGAGAGCAAGTCATGAAAAACAACTTTTATTCCAAATAAAATATGCTGTTTTTTTTTTAAATTGCGTCTTTGATTGTGTTTTAATTTCGTATTGATAAGCAATTATTGAGTAAGAACACTTATTATTCAATTAAGTAAAAAATAAAAATTTTCGTTTTGTTTTTAGTTTAATAAATATTGAGTTGTTGACGCTTGTTTTGTTGTTTGTTTGTATCTATGTTGCTATGATAACACTTTTTCCGCCCCTGGCAGAAAGGTGAAAGGTAAAGCTTCGGCGGAGGAAAAATTAAAACTTTGCACACAGTCGACTAATGGCGGATTTACTGACTTTTGAAGAAAATAACCATTTTACTTTCATCCGTTTATTATGGCCCCATACATCACGATTTTTAAATTTAAAAAGCATAGGCTTAAAATAAGCAACACCGTTTTGTGGTTTAAATTAATTTAAACCACATAAGGTACTTCGTCATAGAAAATCAAAGATTTGCACAGGACATTCCAAAATTTCAGCAAAACACTTTCAAACTGTCGGACTTTAGGATCGTTTGGGACCCCTGTACTTACCCCGAACGGTACCGGTGGCTTCCTTATTATGCAAGGTCTGGACTTGCTTTTTCTCGTCCCGTCTAACGCATTCGAAATAATACTAACCGCATTTTTTACTTTCTCTTTTCTATCGTCTTCGGTCTTTGGCGGTTCTTTCTTGGGCACTTCTGGTTGTTCGGCTTTAGCGGGAACTTCTGATAAAAAAATTAATAACATGAATTATTTACATTTAGAGTAATTAGTTAAACGATTTCTAATACAAAAAGGGGTTTTTTTAATAACAACTTAAGTGAAAAAAACCTTAAAAAATAAATTTTAGTGACTATTCATTTAATATCCCAGGTGTTTTTTTTATTTAAAGAATATACATCTTTTCAAGAAAGCCGAATATAATAAAACTATGATAATAATAAGGAATAATAATACATTATATAATATTATGAGGGAAAAAGACTATGGAATAATTCTATTCTAAATTGAAGGGTATAGGGAAAATTGATATACTGACATCATCCGATAGAAAATATTGTTAAATTTTGTTCCAAAAAAAAATCTCCGACAAGAACGCGATAAGTCAGGAGATATTAAATTAAAAAAATAATCCGTAGCGGGAAATATGTGAAAAGTCCGTGGGGTACCGAGCAAAAACGGGCTATGTCGCGTTTTGTTATTATTCTTATTTGGAAATATAATAATAAGAACATGGCAATCATCAATTATAAAGCCAGAGTTGAGACAGTGAAGGCATTACGTGGATAATTGGATAGGAATTGTTTTCTATAAAAAAAAATCCAGGTAAACAAAAAAAGAATCTTGCTTATTTTCTTACACTTGTTAAAATATTAACTTTCCATTTTAGGTGATCAGATTCAAGTGAGAATAAGATTATTTTTAGGTCAGTTTTGTTTCACTATATTAGTTATGTAAGCATAAAGCTGATAGTTCGGTCAAATTAGAGCCAAAAATAAGAGTGAAGGTACATAAATTTACATTAAGCTAAAAGTGAGTTAAACTGCTTAAAACATAATTGAAAATAACGTTTCAAAATTCTCCATCGTTCCGGTACGAGGAAAAAAATTGTTTTTGGCGATTTTCTTCAAAACGGTAAGTTTTATCGTAAAATTACCCAAAATAAAAATTGTAGATCATAAAATTATCTATAAAAAAAAGTATCAATATTTTTTTTTCCAAAAGCCATTGTTAATGAGATATAACGATTCAAAAAGTTGTAGGCATCATTGTATGCACACCTTTCCACGCCAGCTCTGAGGTAGTGTACTCAGCGCCTTTTTTTTTAACGTGGTTTTCCCAGTAGGCCCATTTCACAGGTTGGTTCTGATTCTATTACGAAAACCAAAAAATTTTGAAAATTTAAATTAAAAAGGAAAAAAAACAGTAGAAAAATATCTTTTTCCGATTTATAATCTTCAATTTCTTCTTCTTGTTGTTATTCTTCTTGATCTCCTTCTTCTTCTTCATCCTGGGTGTAAATAAATTGCGTCAATAGCGATGTATCGCATGTCTGTTCGTCAGTATCAAACGAATCCTCTGTTGTTGGGGGATTCAACATTAGAACACGACCCCTTGACAATTCGTGCTTGCCAGAAAACAAAACAGCCCAACTTTTGAACCCAAATTTAGCACTGCATCCCTTTTTACAGTTGCAAAAATTGTGTTTAGCATTTTTTCCCGGCCCGGGTGGGAGTTAAGTCTAAAAATTGGGTTCTAATGAAATTATCGACCAACTTCCAACCCAATTTTTTGGGTCATTGAAAACCCAAAGCCACACTTGAACTTGGTAAAAAACCCCGAAAAAAGATGTTGATGAGCAGCAACTGAGGTTGGAGGAAGACAAACTACTTGCACTTGTTTTTTATTTCGAGTATTTTCAACAAAACATGCATATCAATACTTATCTAGGCAGGTAGTTTTTTAGTGAAATAAACATACTTCAAAAAACAAAATTGTTATAAACTGAAAAAAACGAGAGAAGTCACGACCAGTTATCAATAAATTGTTGATTTTTTTATCATATAATATTAATACTTTTTAAAAACGCTCGCAGTTTATGACTTAGAGATCGCAGATAGTTAGAAAACATATTGGTAACATAGTTATTTTCCTAACAAGGCAAGGCAGTCGCATGCGGAAAAGTATCACTTTGCGCAAGCGTTAGGAACAAAATTTTTCCTACGAGCGTCAGATAATACCAATATTAAAGCAATGATTATTTTTTAAATTATGTTTAATCTGAAAGAACTACTACAACATATTTATAAATGGGAATTATTTGTTGATAACTTTTACAACAAAAGAACAGTTATTAGCATATTGTAAATTAATTGCAGTTTAATTTCATTTAGCGGGTGGCTTATGGAAGCGCTTATTGTACGGCTTGATGAAGGTTGACTTAGCTCAGGAGGGGAGTTGTTCATGGTCAATATTTTATTCGACATTTTCCTTTTCTGATTTGTGGATTCATCAATGTAGCTCTCCCCAAACCGTTGATTTCCAGCCCCCAAGTCGCTTGGCATTGGTAATTCCTTTTTCCAGAATCCGCTAACATAGTCGCAGAGGATCGACGAAAACTATGTCCAGTGTACTCTTCTGGGTTTTTTAATTTTAGGTATGCACCCAAATTTTTGAAGGGATTTTACCCCATTGAATTTATTCCCACACATTGCGTACTGCAAAATTTTTTGTTTTATACTGGACAAAAAAAAGTCTGTGTGGGGTATGGGTTTTCGAAATTTGCATATTTAGGTACAATTGCAGATAAAGTCCGTTATTTGTTTCATCGGACACTACAAAGATTCTGGAAGTGTTATTTTTACTGTCAGGAAAATTTTCAAATTTTTTATTATCCTGTATGTCATCAATCATTATTATTGTAAGTTCATCTCTCCTACAAGTACCGGCTAATCCAAAATTGTAGCAACTTTTATTAGAAAGGGAAATATTATCAGGTGCTTCTTTATGAATCTTGAAACTTCTTCCTTTGCTGAAAATTTTTTATTTTTTTGGCCGGTATCCCACGTTTTGGTGTTTAAGTAGTGATATTAGCTTGAAATATGAACTTAAATCAAGGTTCCTTTTTTACTTTGAGGACACATTATAAATAAGTACTTACTCCATAAAGTATTGGGGTTTTATGTTTTTGCAAATCCGCAAAAAAGGCCAAAAAACACTTCTTTTAATACTTTTTGTCCCTTGCTGGAGCACCAGTTTTCGAAATGACTATATTGATTTCATATTTTTCACGAGATTTTGCTGGTAATAAATTCAAACTTTCGGTATTTGCTGCATCCAGGATAGAATCTGGTAGCTCCTCATCGGAACTACTCATTTTAAATAATTATTTTTGGTTTTTATTTAATTAAAAAGATACTATACGCCTTTTCATTAAAAATGCTTGTTTGTATTGAAATTTATTTTTTGCAATTGCTTGTTCATATGGAAACCAAAAAAAAATCTGAATGTGTTAAAATTACCAAGATTACATATTGTTGCTTGACTTTTTATAATCATTTTTTTTATTATAAGGGGAATTAAAAAAAGTTTTTTTTTTTGTTTTAGTTAAAATATTGAAAAAATTTCGAAGTAAAAACAAAAAAGAGAATAAACTAAAACTTGCAATGCCCTGCGGAAAAGGCAACTTTGCGCATAAATGCGTGCGGAAAAGTGGACTTTTCCGCACGCTCGTAGGAAAAAAAAAAATTTTATCAATTCCCAAAAACTTTAGTTTTTTTAGCGTTTGAAATTTAACATTTCATTTTCTCAAAAGCATAAAATTTGGCTCAGGGCCCCCTTTTCCCTGTACCATTCAATTATCAAAGTTTCAAACATAATGCCCCCTTTTTGAACAATAAGTTTTGACGGACAATTTAAATTTAAATTTATGAAAAAATATATATATTTTCAATACTAGTGGAAAAATAATTAAACATTTTTTTTTAAGTCATAAATTATAGATTTTTTTTTAAATTAAAGTGGACCATGCATGCACTATTTTCTTTGAAGAATGTTTTCTCAATAATATATAATAATAAACAATAATACCTTTTTTATGTTTATACCACGGAATCAGAATTTCTAAAGAAAACTGTAACAATATGACGTTAATAAAAAAGTGAATACATTAAATCGATGCCTTCCCTGTCGGCATACCCCTGATAAAAAAAAATTAGAAAAAACACTGAAAAGTACCTACTATTTAAAGCAATTTATATGCCAAAACTCAGATAGCTATCTAAAACGGTTCCAGAGATATAAAATAAAGTCCAAGAACAGAACCCTGAGGAACACCACAATTTATAATTTTACTTTCTAACATAACATTATTTAAATGTTTAATTTCTAATCTTTCCAAAACCAACTTCTGAACCAATTTAAAGAGACACCACGAAACACATAAATTATTTAATTAATTTATCTTTTTTCAATGGCAAATTTCCTAAATTGTGACTGTGATACACCTTTTAATTTTAGACCAATTATTACCATCTTTCTACAAACTAAAATGTCTACTTGATTCAGATAAACTTAAACTAATTATATTACTTACTTTTGGCTTCAACTTTCTTATTTTCTTGAGCGTTGTTCACAACTTTGCCTTTGTCTTTTTCCGCCGGGGATTCCGTCTTCTCTTCTTCCGATTTTTGTTTGTCGATCAGCGTTTTCTTGGGTGCCGCAGTGGTTTTTGGCTTGACGGGTGCGGAAGACGTGAGACTCGCTTTTCGTTCGAACTCTTTTTTGAAACCGTCCACTGAGACGCCTAAAAATTAAATATAGCAATTGCAGACAAGTATTATTATTCAATTCTTATCAAAAAATAGCTATCTGTACAATTACAAAAAAATTCTACAAAAAAAAACAATGAACTAAATATCTAAATGCTTTTTAAAGGTTACGGAGCGACTAAGGATTTTTCATTTTTAATGCTTGTTGTTTGGCAACAGCGCAACGTAAAAATGGCACAACGAGTACAAGGTGTGCTGCACAGGCGTTTGAAAATTGATTCGGTTGGCGCATGACGTCACCGAGAGAGTTAAGTAAATACTTGTAAATTAGCAAAAAAAAACCTTAAAACAGATATTATTGCATAATATAAAATACCATTTATTTGTAATAAACCGTCACTAACAAAATTATAGCATAAATTTAAAGTTGTCGTTAACTTCAATATTAATTTTATGCCAATTAGAAGAGTAATATTTATAATAATACCGCTACAAAAACAAAATGTAAGCACTGATCAATCAAAAACTAAACTTAGAAATAAAATCACAACAAAAAATCCAAGCAACCTGCCAGAAATCGATGCAAAACTGTTATAATTTTTTTTGTTTACTCTTTCAAATTCATTCACAAACTCTCTCGGTAACGTCATGCGCAAACCGAATCAATTTTAAAACGCCTGTGTAGCACACCTTGTATTCGTTGTGACGTGATTCTTGCCTTGCGCTGTTGCCAAACAAGTATTTAAAATTAAAAATCGTCTATATCTGGTGACTAACTCTACAATTTAAAACCTTCGTATATAAAAATTAGCGTCAAATAAATACTTATTGCGTAATAGACCATCAACCCATGGAAGAAAAAAATAAATGGTGAATATTAACTATGCACTGATTATTTATTGATAAGTTTTACAGGATGGCTGCGGTTTATTGGCTGGAAAACAGACCTAGAGAGTGCAAAAAATAGCCATCTCAGAACAATTATGCTCAGTATGCCAGCCAATCGATATATACGCGATAAATAACCTTTTGAAAACTTTAATTTATCATACTTAGTACGATTTATCCAAAAATCCTATTTTTTTAATAAAAGCCAAAGTTGAGCTTAGTCCTTACCATAGATGTCGCTACAGCATTTTTTTAATAAAAAAAATGTTTGAATTATTAAGTCAAACGGATTACAATGGACCGCTTTTGAGTTTTATGTGAGTAAAATATTTTTCAAGCTACACTGCTCAAAAAAGTTAACGGAAACTTTTGTAAAATATTAGCATAGGGTTACATAGCTTAAATTAAAGGGCTTGTAAATATACATAATTCATATATATAAAAATTTCTTGTAGCTTTTATAGTTTTTAAGATATTGACGTTTTAAATTTTAAAATTAATCGTTAATATCTCAGAAACTATAAGAGGTACAAAACATTTTATGAAACAAAAAATACAGTTTTCTAAATTGTCTATATAAAAAGTTATATAAATATATTTGATGGGATGAATAATAAAGGAGATATACAGGGTGCTTCCTAAGTTGACGCTTTTTTTAACTGTGTATAAAACTTGTTAAAATAAGCCACTTTTTTAAATAACCCTTTTTAAAAAACCTAAAAATAACAAAGCTATACCTAAAGTCCAAAATTTCTGTCAGTGACTCATTTAATACCGGCCACCCAACCGACGAAGCGGCTGAATAAAAATCTAACACTAGTAAATGATTTTAAGCCTATGATATACTTTTCCGCTCAACTAACAGTGAACCGGCCAAAAAGTTTCATCGCCACGTTGTCAAATTCGCAAAAAAATCACCAGCCAGGATCGCAACTTAAAATAGCACGCCAATATGTATTGAAATCATTGTTATCGGGAAGACAATAAAAGTGGCAACACACATTCCTTGTTTACAACTTGAAAATAAGCTATCGACAGGGTTTTGTGGTGTTCGATGATCTTATTTAGTTATTATTGATTATGGACAGATTTTGTAAGTTTAAATTTTAATTGCTATACAGGGTATTTTCTAAATATTATAAATTTCTAATAATTGTAGTATATAGATATTGTTTTGTGCCAATTTTATAATAGTTTATTTAGTGTATATAATTGTATATAAAGATATAGTGTTGTTAAGTGCTTTTAATTCTGTAAACTATGAATATTAACCAACCTTTAACTAGTTATCCGCCTAAAAAAACTCAGTTAACGTTAAAAGAACGAATAATGGTTAAAAATGTTTACCATGGATTCGGGAACGAAATCAGAACTAACCACTTTGGATGCTGCAGAGATATGTAACTTTAACAAAAGTTAATTCGCGTACGGTATTCAGAGTTTTAAAAGGCAAAAAATCAATATTAGTAATTATGCGGATACTGGAAAATGCGATTTTTTCGCTATTTTTTTGACACCTTTTTACTTTTCGATTGTTAAACATGAATCAGAAGCTGTTTTTTGGCTGCCTCTTATAGTATTTAAAATAATATTAATGGAATTGTTTAATTCCATTTTACGACATATTGCTTTAAAACTCTGTCATTTGCACGAAAACATATTTAAAAACTCATACTAGTAATATTAAAAAAAAAACACTTAAAAAGTAAGGAAAAACCTTAATTTTCAATAAAAAGTAGGTAAAACGTTTACGTCCGAATTCAACTCGAAATTTAAAAATGTTGATCTGTTACCAGGTTGTAATAGTTTTCTTTATGACATTTTTATAAGGTATCAAACTTGACTTTCACCGAATGTTTGATCAAAAATATTCTCGATTGGAAATCCTAAATATGGAACACAAAGACCCGAAATAGTTATTGGATTCTACAAGCTGATGATCTCAGAGCTGTGTTCCTATATAGTGGATATTTTTGATGAAGCAATGCGTGTGAATATCGTATTTAATATTGAGATTGCAAGATCGGTGGTGAATTAGCAAGTCTGTAACTTGGATTGTCTATCGTTTGCTTTTGCATCTTTTTTAAGACTAAAATTTTTATTTTTTCATGTAGCAAAATAAAATCGAGAAGGTAAAATTAAAGTAAAAAATGTATTTTTTTTGGAAAAACGTTGAAAAATCGCCAAAAAAAACTCAAATTTGTGTTCTATGACCTCAAAATAGGAGGTGTGCAAAATTAAGCAAAAAAAATACATTTTTCATTAATCCGAATAATACCAAAATAATATAGGCTTATTACTAATTTAAAGGGTTGATGAAAATGTGAGAAAATAACTTTTGCTTGTAAAAAATATTTTCATGTTTTGACGAAATTTTATCATTTATTTTCTAAAATGCATACGCCACTGGAATTGATTCCCCTGACCCCACACAACCCGGGGCACTCTAAAAGCGAGCGATGCGTCATTGACAGAAATTTTGGACTTGAAGTATACATACATTTATTTGAAAGTGTGGCTAGTGCGGACCTGAACGTAAATAGATGGTTTATTTCTTATTTACGCTTGTTTTTTGTGTTGTTTATCACGCCGTGAGTCAGTCGTATTGCTCTATTTGGACGACGCGAGGATAATTTTAGTTTTAAATCATTGTTTAATCGCGAAAATGGCACAATCTAATTTATGAAAAGTGTCGTTAATCTGCAAACGTTGCTTCGAAATAGAACGCGCGACGCGACGGTCTCCCTTGTGGGCTTATTCTGGACCCAAGTACTCGGGTCCTTGCAAGTCAGGTCGGTTTAAGTTAAAGAAAAGTGTGGAAAACATTGCGGGAAAATCACGTTCATCGTGTCCAAGCACCACAGCCCAGGGAGGTGACAACTTACTTAAGACAGGACCGTGTTCGCCACAATAAATGAATGTAAGTTCCTTATTTTTTAGTATCTTGAAAAAAGTTATTTAAAAAAGTTGTTTATATTAATGAGTTCTATATACAGTTAAAAAAGCGTCAACTTAGGAATCATCCTGTATATTTGACACTTTGTCTTCAGATCCTTGTTCAGCGAAAAAAAAATACTCCAGAATATCTTATTCCGGCACACACCACTTTTTGTGGGCCTGTGTTATTGGACTTTCTATCACTGAAACACAAACTCTTCTTAAAAATTATTTTCTATTTTTTAGTTCATATAAAAACATTGTTTTTGTTTTTTAAATATAATTTATTTTCTTATTTTTTAAACTTTAATTTATTTTTCAATGGGCTGACGGTCTATAATGTTGTTTAAGCAAAATGGGTAAAACAGCATATTAAAAAAAATATATAAAAAACGTGTGGTTTAAAAGCTTTAATAAATATATGAAAAATTAAAAAGCGTATGAATGAAGCACAAACACCAGTTTTCTGTCACATACCTTGTTGGGTAACCATGCTGTCTATAAAATAAAAAATAAGGGTCAAATATCATTTTGAAATTGTCTGTATGGGTTAGTAAAATTTTTAAAATAGGAGAACATAAAAGAAAATCGTTAGCTAACGAGTGTACTTATGGAAAAACAAAATTTTCTTAAATTATTCTTTTTTACATTGTATCTCTTTGGAGCGATTAGAATTCTTACCAGGTATTAAAATTTTCTTCGGCTTTTCTACGGGAGCGGGTTTCGTTTCGGTCGGACTGATCATATTCTGGAATTTTTCCGCCGCCTCGAATATTCTCGATTTTCTTCGTTCTACCGGCTTGGATGGGGTTTCTTCTTGTTTCGGCGATGGTTTTTCTGATTTTGGAGCAGCGACGCCGTTTTCCTTAACCTAATGTAAATTAATATTATTATATTAACAAAAAAAACAATCTGTAAGTGGAATCTATCCAATGAATTTACTAGTCCAGAAAACGAAGCTGAAAAAAGTGCAGAACCTGGCAATTTTTTCAAAATGCATAGATCTGCATGAAAAGAAAAGAAAGGTCTTTGCAAATGCTTTAAAAAGTTATTATTAGTTTTCCTTAAGAAATTCGTAGATTTTGCGTTATTTGCCTTTGAAACTCTGAAATTTTGTGTTTGATGAACAACAACTAACCACAACTTGGTTTGTATTGGTCCCACAGCAATTACAAAATAACTATTTTATTTGTTTCTTTTAAAGCTACAATTTTGGTATTTACAGTTTTTTTGATAAAATGCATACTTAGCGAGTTATTTGCCAAAAACCGATTAAAAACGTTAATTTTATCGACGAAAAACTCCGACTTCTGATCGCGAATAACTGAAAAAGTGTGCATTTTAGAAAAAAAGCATGGAACATGTTTTGCTTAGAAATCATTTTTCTGTCGATTCCTGTGGTCAAAATATAAAAAAATATTTCCACCCCCGAGATGATTTGGCAACCACCCGAAGGTAAAGGCGCCCTTTGGCATCATATAGACGTTGATCCTTAGACTATTCCCTACCTATTGTTAAAATTTCAAGTCATTCTATGCATTTTAAAAAAATTGCGAGGCAAAATGGTCCGTTTTCTGGTCTATACATGAAATGTCATCTTGTGTAATTTTACCCGTTAAATCTAAACGTATACCTAAAGAAATCATTTGAATTAAAACAAAAGATATATGACATTAAATACACATTTTCTTAATGAAACACCTTATTTATTGGTTCATTTTTAAAACCGTCTTATTTCTTTTGTGTTATGTTTAAATAAAAACGATTTCATATTTATTTTTAGTAACAACAGGATTAATTTAATTTATAAAAGGAATTTTTTATTTAAATTATCGCCTTATATTAAGTAAAGCCTTCTAATAACGGGAGCTATTAGAAGCACTCCAACTGCAGCCATGGAAACCCTACTAAGCCTCCCCCCTCTTGGTATAATTATTAAGGCGGAGGCGAGGATTGGGGCATACAGGCTGAAATGTAACGCAACTGGTGCTCTGGGCCTGCCCTAGGATACACCAGAATAACGAGCAGTATCACAAACCCACTATTTGAGATGAGCAGTGATACAATGCCAAAACGGATAAATACACACAGACCATACAAAACCCAGCTTACCTGGGGCGGTAGTGAGCGATCTCCTGGTCAGTCTCCGGAATTTGGTTTTGGTATACCGATGGATCCAAGACTGATAATGGAGCCGGCGCAGGAATACATGGTATGACCCCAGGTTTAATGCTTATGCTTCCGGGAAATATGCCACTATTTTCCAGGCGGAAATATATGCCATTGAACTTGTCTGAGAGAACTTGAGGAGAGGATATAAGGGCAGGGACATTACTATCTTCTCTGATAGTCAAGCGGCGATAAAAGCTTTGGCATCCCAACAAGTCAACTCAAGGTTGGTTTGGAACTGTCTGCAATGCCTCCTAAACCTGGCTAACCACAACAAAGTTACACTTTCGTGGGTGCCAGGACACAGGGGAATACAAGGCAATGAAAATGCAGACTCCTGGCCAGCAGGCTCCGCAGCAATGTTTGTGGGTCCTGAACCTGTTTTGGAATACCAAAAGCCTCGGTTCTGGCTACATGACTCGGTGGATTCAAACACAACATCAGTCATACTGGAACCACATTCCAAGGCAACATCACAGTAAATCAATGTTGGACTCACCATCGAAAGCATTGACAAGTGAATTACTAAAACTAAATAGGAATCAGATTAGAGTAGTGACAGGATTAATAACCGGACACTGCACCTAAAGAAAACATATGCACACTATGGGCATCTATAGAGAAGAACCCATTTGCAGACTATGTGACGAAGAGGAAGAGAGCAGCCTCTCACATCATATATGAGTGCCCTGCACTTACATACTGGAGAACAAATCAAAACCTCATGGTGGACACTAACCACCAGGAGGCTGGGAGACAGAAAAGAACAGTAAAAGGGCTACTATACCTGTCTAAGGTGTCAAACCTTTTAACTGAAACAAATACACAAGAGATACAACAAGCCCTGTAGGCTGCAGTGTCGAGGCGGGACAAAACCTCAACTTGTGTATTTATTTTATCAATCAATCAATCAATCAAGTAAAGCCCGGCTCGTCTACAATTCAAACCCCCTCTCGGTGGACATCTTTTATCTTCACCTTTTCCATGCCATCCGCGCCGAACTCGCCCATCTCTCTCTAACAAAAACTGATTGTTGAACGGACCGGGACTAGTACCAGTACGGATCATTAAATGTTTTCGTATTTTATTTTAATTCGTTATCCAGTATTTTAAATGGATCCCAAATTTAGCAGTGTTTCAAATAAGATCGAATATGCTTAGAGTTTATCAATGCTTGAAAATAATATTTTTGTAGGAGGCTTTAGTTATATTTTACACTATTTTACACTTTTGGACCCACCCAGTCCTAAAATACACCTCCCTAAGGGCGATTACGTAAAAATAGAATAAAATAGTGTACACCACCTCTTAATAACAAACAGACCTAGTAAACATCCAAAAATCAAAATCATTCTAACAAAACGGTCAAAAAATTCAGGTTTTTTTTTTATTTTCTAATACTCTGATTTATATTGCATTAGTTTTTAAAAAATATTTAAGAACCGTTTTCGAGATATTCCGAAATTGACTGTTAATATCTCGTTTCACAGACGATAAAAATTTTTTTTTTTCAATTAGGTAAAAGACACTTTTATTATCCCTATATTTCAATTTCATTTAATTCTTAAGAAAATCCGTTTTACGAGTGCACTACCTTAAGTTGAATAAACTTGTATAATACCTGTTTTTTATCGTTTTCCTTCTCCTTCGCCACCTCCTTCTTCTCCTCTTTTACACTGGCCTTTTCACTGTCTTCCGTTTTCGTTCCCTTTTCGATTTCATTCTTATCTGTCAGCACCTTCTTTTTGACCGGTTTCTTTTTAACCGTCGCTTTTTCTTCCACCTTTTTCGCCGGTTCTTGTTCTTGCGTGGCCGATTTAGTTTTGTTCTCTTTATCTAGATTGTTCTCCTTGGCTCGGAATTTCGTTTATACCTAAAAATATTCTTTATTAGCATTTTTATTTACCAGACAAGTTTAAAAATACATTTTACCTTCTAAAACTTTTCCTGCTGCAGTGGATTGTGTTCTCTTAACTTTGGTTGCCGCAGGTTGTTTTTTAGCGGCAGCATTTTCCTTCTCCTTTACCTCCTCCATTATTTCTTGACACGCTGCCCCTGATTATTTGAAATAATAATAAAAAACATGTATACAAGGTGTTCCTTTATCTTATGTCTATATACAGGGTGTTACTTAATGGTATGTCATAATTTGAAGGAGGCATTCCTGGATCGATTTTAAGTCGAAAAGTTCATATAAACGTGGGCCCTAAAATGCTTAGTTATTAAGATACAGGGTGTTAAAGTTTTATTTTATTTTCACTTTTTAATAAATTTTTCAAAGACGGTTTGAGATATTGAACTGAATTTTGCTATTAGAGACATTTTGGAAAAAAATTATGGTTTTATAATAATTATCAATCAATTATAAACAAAAATCCCTCTTTAATTTTTGCCGTAAAACTTACCGTTTGGGAGAAATCGTTAATTAAAAAAAGTCTTATGTACCCAAATTGCATCTTGAAAAATTATTATTGAAATAAATCAAGTTAGCTTTGCTCGTTGCCAGCGATTGTTGTTTTGTTGTTGTAAACATTATGACACTGACGTTAATTATCATTCTTGATTGTGTTAAACTTTTATTTTCAATTTTAAATACATTTTTCAAATATTTATTTTTAAGCTATTTTCTTACAAACTAGTGAACCAAAAGCAATAACAATTAAATACAATACATACATAATTTACAAAAAATGTTGGAAATGACCACCTCTCGCCTCTATGCAGGCTTCTGCTCTTCTTCTCATTGAATTACGAACCCTTTCAAAAATTCCATGCGTGTTTCGGATAGTTTCATATCCGTCAATAATTCTATTTCTGAGTTCTTCTAATGTCACAATTGGTGTATGATAAACTAATGTTTTTAGGTGTCCCCACAAATAAAAATCTAGGCTGTTCAGGTCAGGCGATCTAGGTGGCCAAAATTGTGGTCCTCCACGGCCTATCCAATGATTTTAGTAGGCTTATTTAAATGCTCACGAGCCAATATGCTAAAGTGGGCGGAGCGCCATCATGCATAAACCAAAGTTGTTGCCATAACTGAAGAGGAACATTTTCAAGAAGCAAAGGCAAATCATTTTGAGAAAAATTACAATAATCCTGTCCGTTAAGGCGTCCTGGTAAAAAAATGGTCCAATTAAATGGTCGGATACGATACCGATCCAAACGTTCAGTGAAAATTGTTCCTGAAAATGTGTCTCTGTAATCGCATGAGGGTTTTCCTGGGCCCAGTAATGATTGTTATGGAAATTGGTTATTGCATTTCTTGAAAAATTTGCTTCGTCCGTAAACAATATTTTGGCATCAAAATGAGGATTTTCTGTTACCTTTTGGAGATACCATCTACAAAATTGCGTACGTGGTTCATAATCTCTAGGAAGCAATGCCTGAACCCTTTGTATGTGAAAAGGATATAACAAAGAATCTCTTAAAATCTCCCATACCGTCTTGTAGCAGATGTTTAATGCCATACCTATTTTCGCGTACTTGTGGTTGGATCCTTTTCGACTGCATGCAGGACAGCCTCCTCCACTGCCTGTGTTCTAACTGTACGGGGCCTTCCCTCGGAAATATTAGCTTTAAAACTGCTAGATTCAGTCAGACGACGATGAATGTTTATAAATGTTCGTCTATCTGGGAGAGCGCGATTAAGATACCTTTCTTGATACAAACGCCGCGCCTCCACAGCATTACCATTAGCTAGACCATAAAGGAAATGCATTTGTGTCATTTCCAAATTAGAATAATTTACCATTTTTTTTAACTAGCAAAATGAACGTTTTAAGATCGAAGGAGAAATAAATACAAACTGTCAAGAATGATAATTAACGTCAGTGTCATAATGTTTACAACAACAAAACAACAATCGCTGGCAACGAGCAAAGCTAACTTGATTTATTTCAATAATAATTTTTCAAGATGCAATTTGGGTACATAAGACATTTTTTTAATTAACGATTTCTCCCAAACGGTAAGTTTTACGGCAAAAATGAAAGAGGGATTTTTGTTTATAACTGATTGATAATTATTATAAAACCATAATTTTTTTCCCAAGTCAATGGCGTAGTATTTTTTTGTAAAATTGTTTTGAAAATTCGTCATAGCTACGCCACTGGTTGCAAAAAAAATTAAATGAACATCTGAAAAGTGTGTTTTTATGCCATAATATCCTGTGTCAAAATTCAGTTCAATATCTCAAACCGTCTTTGAAAAATGTATTAAAAAGTGAAAATAAAATAAAACTTTAACACCCTGTATCTTAATAACTAAGCATTTTAGGGCCCACGTTTATATGAACTTTTCGACTTAAAATCGATCCAGGAATGCCTCCTTCAAATTATGACATACCATTAAGTAACACCCTGTATAAGTGTGTAATTTTTAAGAATAAAAAGGTTAAGTTAAAAAATTTAATCGAATGGAAAACAAATAACTCAAAATTAGGAGAAACGAAATTAAAAGTAGGTAAGAAACAAATAAGATGCCTACAATTTTTTTTGATTAAGTTTTTGTTTTAATTAAGTTTTATATTCAATGGCTTTGCTGGCACCAACTTAAAAAAAGTAGGCGTCTAATTTTCAAATTTTGATTTTGTTTTTGGTGGTTAATTCAGTGTATATTAAAAATATTATTTTACGATTTTCAGTTAATTTTTTTTCTGAAGTCGATTTAATTATTTTAAATTACCTTCTTATTTTATTATTCTTAGTTTGGGAATATTTTATTTAGTAATAATAATTGTGTTGTAAATATTTAAAGATTTGGTAGAAAATATTTTCCCTCTAACACCACACCCTCCGCGTATCAATAGGCCAGGCAGGTACACCTATACATATTAGTCCATGTCATCAAAAATACTGAACTTTTTATGAAATCTTTACTGTCCCTAAATTGAAATAAATGCAAGTCAATAAAAAATATATAGTTTTAAAGAAATGCTTGGAAAAACATACTTACATCTACAAAATGTTGTTTATTTATTTAGAAGCTTTAATAGATTATCATACCTTCTTTTTTTTTTGGAGTCGATTTAAAAATTTAGAACAATTTTATCAACAATTTTTTTGGTATTGTATGACATATGTTAATAGGATGTTTTTTTCTTTCTTTCTTGATCAGTATACAAAGTAATTTAAAAGATAAAGATAAAGGCGTCTTACCTTCAATATCCATATCTTTATCTTTAGAAATAGTTTGGGTTAAGGATTTGTTAAGCGGTGGAGCTTCAGCCATGCAGGCATCTTCTTGGGAAGCATCCTCTTGAATTGCTCCGTGAACCTAAAACCAAAAAATCCTTATGAACTGGAGATTGTATCACACACACGGTCCTCATCTATGAAGGTTATGCTCTTCCCTATGTCATTCTTCGTTTGGACTTGGCCGATTACCTCATGAAAATCTTGACTGAACGTGGATACTCATTCGCCACCACAGCCGAAAGAGAAATCGTCCGTGACATTAAGAAAAAGCTTTGCTATGTGGTTTTGGACTTTAAACAGGAAATGGCCACCGCCGCCGCTAGCCCTTGGAAAAGAGCTACGAACTTGGGTATGGAAGCTGCCGATATCCACAAACCACTTACAACTCCATCATAAAATACGACGTAGACATCAAGAAAAACGGGTAAGCCTACACTGTCCTCTCTGGAGGTACCATCATGTATCCAGGTATCGCCGACCGTATGCAGAAAGAAATCACCGCCCTCGCTCCATCCACAATAAAAATTAAGATCATCGCACCCCCAGAATGGAAATACTCGTACGTATCATTGCTTCTCTGTCCAGCTTCCACACCACAGATGTGTATCTCAAAACAAGAATACAACGAATCCGGCCCTTCTATCGTCTACAGCAGGGGTCTCCAAACTACGGCCCGAGGGCCACATCCGGCCCGCGGACAGATTTTGTCCGGCCCGCGGAGAGCTAGCATACTTGAAAACTCCTTTTAGAGAACAAATAATTTTTATAGGAAATTAAATTTAGTTTACTGAAGTATTCTAATTTTATGTTGAATAATTATTAATATGACATCTACATTTATATGGTCATGGGCTAACTCCGCTAACTCATAACATTCTTGTAGGCTTATTGTTATTGTTTTTGTGATAAGTTGGATAAAGAAACACAGAATTGTAATGAGTAAAGACATGTATAATATGCAGAAAATTTAACTTCAGTATATAATAACTAACAAATTATTGAAATGAATCCAACTAACATTTTATACATTTTAAATAATCACATAACTTATAACAAACATAATGACATATGAAATACTAATGAGATTTATGTAATTGAGATTTTCCACTGACAATAGTTTGTAGTTGTGGACTAATTTTACTTGTACCAATTATTAAAAGAGATTTAAGATGCTCATCAGTTAATTTCGATCTGTAAACATTTTTTGTGTACTTCATTTTGGAGAAGGTTTTCTCACACAAATAAGTAGTACCAAAAACAGAAAACAGACCACGAGCAAATTTATGCAAATTATCAAATTGTGTCAGTGGAAGACTCTTATAAAATTCCAACAAAGATGAGTTTTGATATTTGTTCTTAATTATATCACTGCATTGTAGATCAATCATTTCCATTTGAAGTTCCGGGGCTAGGGTTTCAATGTCAGTATCAAAAGGATTCTGAAAAATCTTAATTTGATTCCAATGGCATCAAAGTCCGAGAAACGAGTATCAAAATTTATCTTCAAAGCACTCAAAGTTTCGATTGCAAAATCGATAGGAAACTCAGTCTCAGTAGTGTGGCTGAATATTTCACATGTTTTAAAATGTGAAAAACATTTACTTCGTAGTTGTGATTGAAACAGTCTCAATTTCTTCCGGAATGATTTGATATTAGTGTATAAATCAGGAAGATGCTGGTTTTCTCCTTGCAATCCCAAATTCAGTTCGTTCACATGTTTTGTCAAATCAACATAGAATGCTAACTTCCACAGCCATGCGTTGTTTTGTAATTCAGTAAGAGGCGATGCTTTTCATTCAAAAAAATTTCGATCACTGCTCGAAGTTCAAAAAAGCGCTGAAGGACTTTCGCACAACTAAGCCAGCGTACGGCAGTATGATAAGGTAAGTCAGTTTCTCCAATCTCTTTAATAAATTGTCGGAATTGTCGGTGATTCAGCCCAAAAGATCTGATAAAATTAACAGTTGATATGACTGGTTTCAGAACGTCAGACATATCCAAACATTTTCCGCACAAAGACTGTTGATGAATGATACAATGTAAGACTAATGGTTTTGAACCACCGTCTTTTTCTACAGCCTTTGACACAAGAGCGACCACTCCTTTATCTTTCCCACTCATGTTTTTGCCTCCATCAGTTGTAATACATTTCAAGTTTTTCCATCGAAGGTTCTTTTGATTAATGGGCCATTTCAACTCCTTTAAAAATATCTGTACCAGTAGTTGTGCCATGAATACTATACATATCAAGAAGTTCTTCGTGCACTTCATAGCTTTTATCTACTCCTCGAATATAAATCAACACCTGAGCAGTATCTGACACATCCGTTGACTCATCCAAGGCCAAAGAAAACCACTCAAAATGTCCATTTTTGTCGAACAGTTGAGAGGATATATTTTCAGCGATGTTTTCTACCCTTCGAGCCACAGTGTTTGCTGACATATTGACAGTTTTTAATAAATTTACCTTTTCAGGGCACATTTCTTCGGCTACTGCAATTATGCATTCTTTGATCATTTCTCCATCGGTGAATGGTTTTCCACGTTTTGCAATTTCAAGAGCCACACGAAAGCTGGCACGAGTTGCAGCCTCTTGTTCAGTTTTGAGTTTTGTAAATGAAGATTGCTGCGATTTCAATCCGCGCTGCATAGCTTCGAATTTTTCTGTCCGCAAACTTCCTGTATATTTTGAGTAATTTTGAAAATGTTTTGTTTCATAATGACGTTTAATGTTATATTCTTTGAGAACGGCTATGCTTTCATTGCAAATCAAACATAGCGCCTTGTTACTGGACTCAATTACGAAATACTGAATGTTCCACTGATCTTTGAATTTTCTGCATTCACTATCAATTTTTCGCTTCTTTTCCATACTACTAATTCACACACAAAAGCAACAATTCAAATCAAAATACTGTTATAAAGATGTCTTAAACTTAAACACGCACAAACACGTTTTAAGGAGGTATGCAATATTTTATTTAACAACAGTGTCATAGGAACTGACTTGTGGTTGCGCCACTAGCCTTCTTATATATTCCAATTACTGTCATCTAGAAGTGAGTGGAAGACACCAGAACTTTCTCGAACCAACGAGATTATTCTGTACGTGCTATTAGCGCTATCTGTTAGCGATAGAAGGTACTACCTATTTCCGCTTGTGTCCACCAGATGTCGTGTCACGTTACTCCTCATGGCTCGTACTCTACGACTAATCTAGAAATTACAGATAATGACAGGAAAATTAATAATATGCAGTTTTGCCGTTTTGCGGACTTTAGTCCGATTTGCAGCCTTTTTTAAACGTTGTGTACTTTTTCGGACTTTTTTTTTCATCAGTGGACTATTTCACTTCTTAACACCGGCAACAATGATAATATGGTTTTGGCCCTCGGAACTTACTGGAGTAATCAGTATGGCCCTAAGGCTGGAAAGTTTGGAGACCCCTGGTCTACAGGAAGTGATTCTAATTTTGTTTATGTTTTTATTCATTTTTTTATATCACTAGATTTCTTTTTAAGATGTTTTGTATTATATCTGTGACATGTTTGCTGTAAGGCCAGAACTAGGCCAAAGTTTCACTACTATCATTATGTTTCTGTAAGGTATTACATGTTGTGCAGAATAAGACTTTTTATTTTAATATTATAATTAAATTTATCGTATGTGTTAAATAGCTTAAGGGGGAAGGTTAATTCGTGCAAAAAGAGGCACATTATTGCGAATTTTTTTGGACGGCACACCTAAAATCTATTTATTAAAACTAATGCAAAATTTAAAATATAATATTCAAAATATTAAGTAATAATTTTCATGAAAATATATTAAACAATACTGCAATGGCAGCAACTTGAAAGCGTCTCGGAAAAAAATAGAATTAAGGTGCCCCTCATAACTAGGTGCCGGATCATCTGAAGTCAAAAAACCAAAGTATTTTCGTTAGATAATCTTTTTCCCCAGGTAACGCTGAGAGGGTTTTTCGAAATTTCAATTTTTCACTTTTTGGGAACACTTTGAAGTGAAAAACGTAATTTTTGCGAAAAAAATAGGCTAATTTGTTACTGTAGAATAAATTAACAAATTTGAAAAAAAAAACTCTCCAGCGTTACTTCGTAAATTATGTACAGAAGTAGTGCTCAAAATTTTAAAAGGATTGGTGCAGTAGTTTAAAAGTTATGAGGGGCACCGACTTTGAAAACGTAAGTTGTAGAAAAAACGCATTAAAATTTCGAACGTTCATAAGCGAGCTTTATCGGCTTACCTTACTTAACGCTGTATATTTGTTAGTTTTACTTAAATCTCTCTTAAATTTTTACACAATATTCTTAAAAAGGCATCCATTCAGAAAATCAAATTTTAAAAAAATGCAAAAAAACCTTACCTCTCCCTTAAGAAATTAACTACTTTTTTTATGGATTATCATACCTAAATAAAAATTTTTACTTACCGTAATATCTGCTACGGTGTTTTCCTTGATAATTTTATCTTTACGTTTATCTATATTTGCCCTATCCGTGCTCACAGTTGATTCCAGTTTCCTCTTAGGTCCGAATTTCTCTTCATTTATTAGGTCTATTATTCTCCTACAAAAATAAATTTTGTAATGAATTCTATTACTACCCCGACGTTTCGCTTCTGATAAAATCAAAGTATCATTCCTTTATTTAAACATAATAAGGCAATGTTTTACCTTTCTGGTGGTGTAAACTCCATCAGACTTCCGACACTCTGAGATCTTGTGGGAGCAACCGATTCGGGATTAACCTCTTCGGATACGTTGACGACTAAATTTGCGCTTTCCAGCTGTGGAGCGGGAGGTGCTAGAGACAACAAGACATCCAATCTAACCTAGAAATTAAAAACCATTTTGACATATTGCATCTCCGCTTAAATTTTATCATATAAAAAATTACAAAACCTTAACAGTCACAAAAACATCTTAGCGAGATTCAAAATTAATATATAACCCCCTATTTACCAGATCTGAATTCCTTGGAGTATTATCTATTTAACTTATTGACAAAAAGGAATGAAATAAACCAAAAGGTAGTAGTATTTGTGGATACTTACTGGTGTTTGATTGGCCAATTCCTCACTGATATCCAGGCAACAGACATCGTAGGTTTCGTTTACCCACCAATGGGAGCAAATTTTCTCTATGTCTGCTCTTTTTTGGGGTTTACAGTTAACATATCACGAATTAGCGGCGAAGCAGCTACAAAAAAATATTTATGTATTTGTATTTTTAACAGTATAAATTCGAAATTTTAATTGACTTCAAGATGTCGATTTTTTTACTTTTAATGGGGTATATACATTTTTAAAAATCTGGAAATAAATGACTTCATTCTAAAAAGATTTTCATAAATACCAAAACAAAATATACTTTTCTTAGTCGACCCACTATACAGGGAGAAACAAATATTTGTAAACTTACGGCTAGGTTTTGCAGGCTCATAATAATCCCCCTGAGAAATTTGTTTGACCAGTCTTTTGAAATTGCTACCGTCGAAGGGCATAGCACCATAGACCAAAGTGTAGAGCAGGACTCCCAGCGACCAACAGTCCACTTCGGGGCCCTGGTATGGAGTACCTAAATACAAAATGAAAGTCGTAAATACACAATTTTTAAGTCTATAGATTTATTAAAAACATTAACACCTTTATTTATTATTAAGATTTTATTTGCTCTTTGTAAAGACAGATTCTAAGTTTCCAACTTTACTTGACACAAGATGATGAATTCAAGTTTGGCAACACAGCTTCGTCTGTGACACCGCCAATATTTGACGTCACACTATTATTCAAAATGGCTGTGTTTGACGTCAGTTTTGCTCATAAAACCGAATAGCCGAAGTATCTTAAAAATAATAGCATTAACAAGAAACTACACTATTGCCAAATTTCTTTCTTAGAAACTATACTGATTGCTTTACAATCTTGTGGATTTTTATTATACTTTTGCATAATGTCTGGCAATTAAAAAAACATTCATTCTACATACCTTTGACAATTTCTGGTGACGCATAAAGAGGTGATCCACAAAAGGTATTGAGCAATCTTTGGTCGTCAAAAACATTGGACAGACCAAAATCAGCTATCTATAACAATAACAATAAAATAGGCAAAGAGCTATAGACCTTGCTTGAAAATTCGACTTTTGTATTTTTTCGCGATTTAGACGCTCAAAACAATGCTAAATTTTTAGTAATAGAGAGAAAATACGTTCATACGCTGCTATATAAACAAACGCTGTTGCCAAAGCTATAACAATAGTAACAGTAACTAGGAATTATAGCAGAAGAAAATGGACCAAATTTATTATGATTACAACAAATTTGGCTTATTTTTCACAGAAATAATTCCTAATTACTGATACCATTGTGGTAGCTTTGCCAACAATGGTTGTTTATATAGCAGCGTGTAAACGACGTTTATAGTGAAAACTCTAATAGGCATCATGACTGTGAATATAAAACACTAAAACTATATAACCATATAATGAAATGTAAATAAAAAACTACAAAACAAGTATTTTTTATCATTTTAAGCGAGAATAATTAATATTTTTATGAAATAAAACTACCAAATATGACAATCCGCCATGATGGTATGAACGCCAATCAGAGCGAATGACGTCACGTTAGAGTAAACAAATGATCATAACCTAACAATAGTATGAACGTTCATTGTTGCTTCTCATAAGTTAGTAAATAAAAACTAGGTGGTAAAGGAAAGAAACTGGATAATCAATTTAAACAGACATATTAAAAAAAATAAATATAAAAATATGCAACTTCATAGTATTTTAAAAGTAATTACAGGAATTTTTACTTATGAGCCAATAAAACCAAAACAGTTGTTTTCGATGAGATAAGGATGCGCGTCATGCGAAGAGAGTATATAATGACGATCATAGGGACTTTCCACTCTACTACCCTTCTATACCTTTTGTATTAATTCTATGCAACTACCAGTGCTCTGGAAGATACATTCAAATATAAATTTCAAAATTAACAAGTGTAACTTCTATTAAAGTATAACTTTTATGTTAAGGTTTCTTGCACATATAATAAGACGTGGAAACCTTTATTTTATTAATGTACACATCATACCCTACCAACTAGCATGTGTGACCATATTGTACAAGTGGGGCCCAAATACCTTAAAATTTGGGACAAGGTTTTTTGGAACAGTAATAGTATGTGTGGCATCCATTAAGAAAGGATTTTTCAGGATTCAGTTCGGTTGGGGTGCACTTATAGCGGCAAAAATAAAATCGGGCGGGACTTAGAATTTCACGAGATTCTTTACTGTGTATTATGGCGCGTATCGGGATAAAATGAACTTCACGCAGACGAAGTCGCGGGCAAAAGCTAGTGTATCTTTATGTATAAAAGGTGGCAACTTATAAGATTACCAGACAACCTTAACACTTTTGTTCATTTGTTTATTCATTTGAAGGTTCTCGCCAACTAGAGCGACGCGATTAAATGCATCAGGGATAATTTACATGTAATCAAACTGAAGCCCGCCCATCTAGGCGATGCGAAGCGACGCGACGCGACACCTCGAGACAAGTAGGGAGACCAAGCAAGCGACAATGTCGCGTGGCATTCGAGTCTCATCTTATAATTATATATTTTTTTAATTACTCTAAATAAAGAAGTTCTTTAGTGAATTCTGAATTGAAGGTATGTAAAAGCAACTTTTTTTTGGTGTTCTATAGACGTCTGTATTAAACTAAAGTCCAAAAAACTTTTCTTCCGACATGCGAAAGTATTTGAAAAATTTTCTTGCATCTTTTCTTAAATCTGGAAAAAAGTAATGAAATTCTCCACACGCCTTTCTCTTTCGATTAATTTCATGGACCCAAACTCGTTTTTTCTTTTTCTTTTCTTTCTTCCCCATAGCAGCCATTACTCCAAACATAAAAAAATCTTCGTCCGATGAGCTCCCATGACAACTCGCAACC